>VSMD01060545.1:0-35031 GCA_008750895.1 Mirza zaza | reverse complement strand
TAGTAGAGATGGGGTCTCGCTCTTCCTCAGGCTGGTCTCGAACTCCTGAGCTCAAACGATCCGCCCACCTCGGCCTCCCAGAGAGCTAGGATTACAGGCTTGAGCCACCGCGCCCGGCCTCAAAATAAGAATTTTGGGAGAAAACAAGTATTCAGTTGATAACAAAAGACAAGTGTGGTGGGTGATTCCTTCCCTTGCATTCACAATGACCCAGGGTGAGGTGTGGTTCCTTCACCTGGCTGTGAAGACAGTTCCCAAAGTACAGCTCTGAGCGGGAGCCGCCCTCTGGTAATGGGGTCTACTCCTCAGAGGACCATTTGGAAGGTAACAGATCTCACACAGATGTATAAATTCTGGCCTTTTTCCCCTTTTTAAATAAAAATCCTCTTTGTTACATGGAGTGCTTTTAGCCCAGAAACTTCTTTTACTTGTGTTGTTTACATTTTTCTGATGAGTGGGTCATAAAAGAATCTAGTTAGAAACAGTGACCCCCAAGTCTAGGGAAAGAAAACTGAGAATTTAAGAAGGGACATCACAGAACTGACTTGGGTTTCAGGACAGGTATGTTCGCATGTGCTTTCTTAGCTGACCTGTTTCTTCTCTCCAAAGTTTAATCAGTCAAGTAGGTATTGAGCACAATTCCATGCTGGCACATGTGCTGGCTGGGATGCAAACCAAAATAAATAATACCAGGCCCTCCCTTCCCAGGCAGCCTCCCACATAAGACTGTGTGATGTCTTGGTCAAGGGCAGAGTCCATGGACACAGTGATAATAATGCTGATGGTGGTGGTGACAGTTGCTAATGTGATGGACTATTAACTCTGAACCAAGCACTGTTCTAAGTACTTCACAAGGATTACTCATTTGATTCTTACAAATATTATTATCCCCATTTTGGAGGTGGGGAAGTGGAGACTTGAAGAGGTGCACTAACTTGACACACCTAGCTGATAAATAGCAGAGCTAGCTGGTGAGAGAGGGGATTCTCAGGGAAAGCTCCCAGGGAAGGAGCTGAACCTGTGTCAGGCACAGGCCGGGCTATCAATAGGAAGCAAGGGAAGGCGTTGTGGTCAGCTGGGGCATGGTCCTCACCTTGTTGGCACTGGCCACATGTCTCCTCGGCGTCCTGTGCTGAGCTGCCCACACTGGCTCAGCAGCCCTGGGGGACTCTGAGCCTACCCTGGCCTCTACCTTCCACACTGCCCTCATGAGCATTCCCTTAGCTAGCACAAAGCAGGAGCTTGTGGGTAGTTGCTCTGGCTATGGGACTTGACATTTACACTTGCCCATGGGCTGATGCTGCTTAAACAACCAACTCACGATTTCCATGGCGTTTCTTTTAATGAAAGTAGTTGAATTACAAAAGCAATGCGTAAGTATGATAGAAAATGCATAGTCATTACCCATGTAATGGGAAGACAAACAGAACCGACTCCAGCTGCTTGTTCAAGTTGGAGGATATGACTCTTAAAAGGTTTCTTGATGATCTTTTGGATATGAAAGGTCAAGATTTTCCTGCTGGAAAAAGCATGATGTCATGAGGGGAGGCCTCATACTCTGCATAAAAAAATAAAGGACATGAGGATTTGGTAATTTAGTAGCAGGCAAGGACACCGAGGACCCTGAGTGGGGCATGGGGGCAGAAGTGAGCACATCTGTCACCCCGGGTGAGAGGCAGGGTCTGAGAAGAAGAGTGGCCAGCGAGAATCTCCCCAGAGCAGTGTCAGCCAGATCAGGTGGGAACAGGGATGCTCCTGTTAATTTTAAGTTGCCTATAGTACATGTAGCACTGCAGCCCCCTCGGCAGTGCCTTGTGTAAGATATTCTTTGGGGGAAACCCAGGAAAAGGGGCAGTGTTCCATACTTGGGTTAACTAGGGACAGAAAGAAGGAAACAGCTGCAGAAAGCAGGATGCCAGGGAGATCGAGAGCAGCAGGAAGAGGAAATCAGAGTGAACATGAGAGCCAAGCACCTGCAGATTTGCAGCAATGTTGGGAGGGCCTTGGACTTTGCATGGCATATAGGATGGTGATGTCAGCCATTTTTACTTTACAGAAGGGGTGATCCTGTGAGGTTAGAAGATTTTAGGGGGAGGTAATAGAGATGGCAAAAATATGGGCTACAAATGTAAACATATGGAAGGAAATAAAAATCCCTCCATACCCACGAAGAGGAGAGAATAACTCCAAACATGTTAGTGTATATTCTTCAGACATTTTTCTGTGCACACATATATGTCTACATCTGATTTTTTTTAATGGGATTGATCTTCACATCATTTTGTAGTCTGCTTTTTCCACTTAACATGATATTATGAGCATCCTTCCATTTTGATAAATGTTCATCTTTGGCATCGTTTCTGGGGGCCGTGTAGCATTCTGTGTGGAGACACCATAACTGCCCCACTTGATCACACAGCCAAAGCTTAGCATTTTAGTTTTAGCTCTGTTTTTATGAAAGTTGGAGATGCTCATAGTTTGAAGAGTCAATTCTATAAAATTTGCTATGACAGATAGCAATCCCTTACCATTCTCCCTCTTTCTGCCTTCCCAGAGGAACCCACTTTCATTTCCTTTTTAGCTAATTATTTTGATATTTAACTCTGTCTCTAAAAGACTGGCTAGAATTGCTACTTGTTGATTTTGCATCTTTTATCCCTGCCTTTCACTGGGGGAGATGGATGTCCTCACTTCTGCCCCTGTGCCCTTTCAATTTGGAAATGCATGTGCTTTCGTTTTGGGAAATCTTGTTAGATTATTTCTTAGATGTTTTCCTCCCCTTATCTTTCTGTTTTCTGTTTCTGGAACATCTATTATTGAGATATGGTATGTTCTGGACCTAATCTTATTCATTTCCTCCATTTTATCATCCAACACTTTCTAGTAAACTTTTTAGGTTTTTAAAATGAAATATAACATCCAAACAACAAAGTGCAGAAATCACAAGTGTACATATAGTTCAGTGAGTTATCACAAACTGAAAACACTTATGTAACTCCTACCCAGGCCAAGCAGTAGGGCATTACTGGGACCTTACAACCCTCTCGTGCTCCCATCCCCACCCCCCCAAACAAGCACTATCCCAGCTTCTAATATCATAAATTAATTTTGTTGTTTCTAGTAATTTTCAAACTCCAGTATATATCAGAATCACCTAGAAAATTTGTTAAAACACACATTTCTGGGACTCACTCTTAGAGTTTCTGGTTCAGTAGGTCTAGGATGGAACTCAAGAATTTTCACTTCTAGCAAGTTACCAGGTGATGCTGATGCTGCTAGCCAGGGACAACACTTTGAGGACTACTGTCCTATTCTTTAACTCACTACAAATGGAGTCATACGATGTGTATTCTATTACTAAACATTGTGAGATTTATCCCTTTTAAAATGTAGCTGAAGGTCATTAATTTTTAATTACTTTATATTGTTATCATAGTATTAATATACCATATAATATGAAGTTATTTATCCATTCTGCTGGTGATGGATATTTGGGTTATTCCCAGTCTTTGATTATTATGAATAATAGTGCTAAGAACATTCCCTTATCTCTCTCTCTCTCCTCAGGCCTCCCTATTCCCTGAGACACAACAATATCGAAAGGCCAATTAATAACCCTACAGTGGCTTCTAAATGTTCAAGTGAAAGGAAGAGTCACACTCCCTTTAAATCGAAGGCTAGAAATGTTTAAGCTTAGTGAGGAAGGCATGTCAAAAGCTGAGATAGGCTGAAAGCTAGACCTCTTGTGCCGAACAATTAGTCCAAGTTGTAAATGCAAAAGAGAAGTTCTTGAAGGAATTTAAAAGTGCTACTCCAGTCAGTAAATACACGAATGATAAGAAAGCGAAACAGCCTTCCTTATTGCTGATGGAGAAAGTTTGAATGGTCTGGATAGAAGATCAAACCAGCCACAACGTTCTCTTAAGCCAAAGCCTAATCCAGAGCAAGGCCCTAACTCTCTTCAATCCTATAAAGGCTGAGAGAGATGAAGAAGCTGCAGAGGAAAAGTCTTATCTAGCAGAGGGTGGTCATGAGGTTTAAGGAAAGATGGTATCTCCATAACATAAAAGTGCAAGGTGAAGCAGCAAGCCCTGAAGTAGAAGCTACAGCAAGTTATCCAGAAGATCTAGCTAAGATAATTAATGAACATGGCTACACTAAACAATAGATTTTATTTTATTTATTTTATTTTTATTTTATTTTTTGAGACAGAGTCTCACTGTGTTGCCCAGGCTAGAGTGAGTGCCGTGGCGTCAGCTTAGCTCACAGCAACCTCAAACTCCTGGGCTCAAGCGATCCTCCTGCCTCAGCCTCCTGAATAGTTGGGACTACAGGCATGCGCCACCATGCCTGGCTAATTTTTTCTATATATATTAGTTGGTCAATTAATTTCCTTCTATTTATAGTAGAGATGGGGTTTCGCTCTTGCTCAGGCTGGTTTTGAACTCCTGACCTTGAGCAATCTGCCCACCTCAGCCTCCCAGAGTGCTAGGATTACAGGCGTGAGCCACCGCGCCTGGCCTAACAATAGATTTTAAATGTAGACAAAACAGCCTTCTATTAGAAGAATGCCAACTAGGACTTTCATAGCTAGAGAGAAGTCAATGTGTGTCTTCAAGGGATAGGCTGGCTCTCTTGTTAGGGGCTAACACAGCTAGTAACTTGAAGCTGAAGCCCATGCTTGTTTACCATTCTGAAAATCCTAGGGTGCTTGCCCTTAAGAATTATGCTAAATCTGATTATGCTCTACAAATGAAACAACAAAGCCTGATGACAGCACACTTGTTCGTAACATTGTTTACTAAATAGTTTAAGCCCACTGTTAAGATCTACTGCTCAGAAAAAAAAGATTCCTTTTAAAATATTACTGCTTGTTGATAATGCACCCAGTCACCCAAGAGCTCTAATGTAGAGGTATAAGGAGATTAATGTTGCTTTCATGACTGCTAACGTAATACCCATTCTGCAGCCCATGGATCAAGAGTAAGTTTGACTTTCAAGTCGTATTATTTAATAAATATGTTTCATAAGGCTGTATCTGCCATAGATAGTGATTCCTTTAATGGATCTGGGCAAAGTAAATTTAAAACCTTCTAGAAAGGATTCACCATTCTAAATGGCATTAAGAACATTTGTGATTCATAGGAGAAGGTCAAAATATCAACATTAACGGGAATTTGGAAGAAGTTAATTCCAATACTCATGGATGACTGTGAGGAGTTCAAGACTTCAGTGGAGGAAGTAAGTATGGTAGAAATAGCAAGAATATCTAGAATTAGAAGCAGCACTTGAAATGTGACTAACTTGCTGCAATCTCATGATAAAACTTGAACAGATAAGGGGGTGCTTCTCATTGATAAAGTAAGTGGTTTCAGGAGATGTAATCTACTCCAGGTGAAGAAGCTATGAACATTGCTGAGATGACAAAAAAGGATTTATATTATTATATAAACTTAGTTGATAAAGCAGTGGTAGGGTTTCAGAGGATTGACTCTGATTTTGAAAGAAGTTCTATGGTGGGCAAAATGCTATCAAACAGCATCATATGCATGAAAGGAAAAGTCAATCAATGTGGCAAACTTCATAGTTGTCTTATTTTCAGAAAGTGCCACCATCCCAACCTTCAGCAACCAGCTCTCTGACCAGTCAGCAGCCATCAACATTGAGGCAAGACTCTGTACCAGCAAAAAGATTATGACTTTCTGAAGGCTGATTATTTCTAATTTTTACCAATAAAGTGTTTTAAAATTAAGGCATGTATATTGTTTTTTTAGACACAATGCACACTTAATAGACTATGGAATAATGTAAACATAACTTTCATATGCACTGGGAAACAAAATATTTGTGTGACTCCCTTTGTTGCAATATTCACTTTATTATGGTGGTCTGGAACTGAACCCACAATATCTCCAAGATATGCTTGTATCTTAAACAATTTTCTATATCCACATTGGTATTGTTTGTGAATAATACAGTTTTATTTTTTTCTCTCCAACACTTAGACTTTTTTTTTAGACACAGTCTCACTTTGTTGCCCGGGCTAGAGTGCCATGGTGTCAGCCTAGCTCACAGCAACTTCAAACTCCTGGGCTCAAGCAATCCTCCTGCCTCAGCCTCCGAGTAGCTGGGACTACAGATATGCGCCCCCATGCCCAGCTAATTTTTTCTATATATTTTTAGTTGGCCAATTAATTTCTTTCTATTTTTAGTGGAGATGGGTCTCGCTCTTGCTCAGGCTGGTCTCAAACTCCTGACCTTGAGTGATCCTCCTGTCTTGGCCTATTAGAGTGCTAGGAATACAGGCGTGAGCCACTGTGCCCAGCCCACCACTTAGGCTTTTAATTTCTTTTTTTTATCTTATTGACTTGACTAAGATCTCCAGTATAATGTTGAAGTGATGATAGCAGGCATCCTATTCTGTTCCCTGTTGCAGAGGAGAAGCTTTTAAGTTTTCACCATTAAATATGATATTTGCTATAGGTTTGGAGTAGATATTCTTTATCAGATTAAGAAAGTTCCTTCTACTCCTAGATTGCTAAGCACTATTATCATGAATGGATATTGACTTTTATCAAAAGAATTATGTGCAACTATTGAGACGATCATATTTTTTCTCTTTTAATATGTCAGAGTGAATAATTACATGGATTATTTTTGGGGTCTCATTTACTGTTCTTTTTATTGGTACTAATTTTTGCTTAAATCGTGTCCTAAGATAATGATCTGTATAATTTCAATTCTTTCAGTCTTTCAGTTATTCTATTTCCCCCTTCTGTTAGCTTGATAATTCTATTCCTTTACTCTTCTTTTAGTGGTTACCCAGGAAATTATAATATATATCAACTTATCAATGTCTAATATAAATTATTACTCTTACCTCTTTCCAGACAATGTAAGGACCTTTAGAATAATAACTTCAATTATTGCTATTGTTACTATATATTTTAATTCTCCCTTTCTCTTTCTATATATATACACATATATTTTCATATTATATACAATAAAAATATATGTAATAAATAGTAAATATATATTAAATTCATATATTTAAACCCCAATAAGACATTATTAAGTTTTTAAGTTATTATTTTATGCATTCAATGGTCACCTAGCTTTCCCCACTTTCTGATGTTCTTCATTAATGCCTGGGTCTAAGATCACTTTTTTTCTGCTGGAAGAACACCCTTTAGTATTTTCCATTAACATAGGTTTGCTGGAGTTAAATCATGTCATCCTTTTGGAAGGACATTTTAACTGGGTAGAGGAGTCAGTACTTATTACTGGCTAGTACTTATTTTTTTAGTACTATTTAGTGTGTTAGTACTTATTAGTGTTAGTACTTTTGTTTTTCAGAACTTTGAAGATATTCCATCGTCTCTGGCTTCTGTTATTTCCACTGAGAGCTTATCTGGAAGCCTTACCATTGTTGTTCCATTCAAAATAATCTGTCTTTATTCTCTGCTGTTTTTAAGATTATTTCTTTGTCATTGTTTTTCGGTGATTTACTATGATTTGTCTAAATGTGGTATGCATTGTTCTTGGGTATCATAGTGCACCTTAAATCTGGGGCTTTTTGCCAGTTTTGGAAATTTTTCATCCATTATCTCTTTAAATACTGCTTTTTCACATTCTCTCTCCTCTCCTTTAAGGATCCATTTACATATATGTTAGACATTTGCACTGTCTTGTATGTCTTTCATGTTCATTTCTCTGTTTTCAATCCTTTTGTCTGTCCATGACTGTGGTTATTCATTGTGGATATTTTCATCTGACCTGTTTTCCAGTTCACTTCAGCTGCTGTTAAACCCATTCATCAATTTCTTTCCATTGTATTTTTCTGCAGTGTGTTAAATTCAGGCTAGGTTTGATCAGGGCCTGATTCTATTTCTCTGAGATACTCTAGGCTTTTCTCTCTTCTGCGTATGAGCTTTGTGCTCAGTTGGCTTCACTCAAGGTAGCAAGATGGAAGCAGGGACTATTTGTTACCTTGGTCATATCAGACAGGATTGATATTGCATCAGCAATCCAAGCAAGATTTTGAGATTCATCATGGTTCTTCTGGTTTTGTTAACATGCCTGCCCTTGGACCAATGTCTGCAGCCAGGAAGATGGAATGTACTAATTTATCTAATTAGAGTTTACTCCTAGAGCTGGAAGTGGAGTCAATTTTCCAAAGACAGGTGTTGCTTAGAGGAGAGGTGGATACTTGAATGAAATTAATTAATGAAAAGCTGGGCATTGTTGGGAAGAGAAAAGGAGTGATGGATACTTACAAGCAACCAGAAAATGTCTACTGGGTCTTTCAATGAGCACAATGAGCTTAAAGCCTTGATTACTTTTGGAGCCCATACAGCACAAACAGGTGTTGGCTGAGGTTGCTCCAATTTCCCAGGGACTGAATGACTTTCTGTGATGGATTTGTTTGGTACTCAGCACTGACTTCCAAATCCTTCTAGTATGTCTTTCTGCACTGAGAGCCTCACAAGCCAAAAAACGGCATTTCTGGGCTCCCTCACAGCCAGGGTTCTGGATGTGACTTACTTTCTGCCAGTGAAATCTGTGAGATTTGGAAAGTAGAAGTGAGGTAGAGGGTATTTTCCAACTGCTTTTGGCTTTCTCTGTTTTTGTTTATAAGCAAGGTCACGAAGATGAGTCTATTAACCAGCTTTTAGGTGTGGAGAGGCAGTGGCTCTGATGACAGCTTCCTTGTCTTGATTCTTGAAAGGTTAAATAACGTGTCCAAGCCTTCAGCACCTGTGAGAAAAGAATAGGTAATCAAAATACACACACACACATTCTCACATACACACACTTTCATCAGTGTGATTTTGTATGATTAAAATCATCATATAAGATAACTGATATTATTATAGAAATGCCATAATCCTTTTAAATTGGCTCATAGAGCCTATTAATAAGATAACAAGTTAAGATGTGACCTGTGATAATAAGTGGCAGAGTTCAAGCTCAGGTGTCTGAGTGCAGAGCTACTCAGTGAGTTCTAAAGATTTGCCCCCAGGTTGCTGCAGAAGTAGTGCCTTCCCTGGTGGGTCAGTTCTGCTGTCTTCTGAGAATCCTTCCTGATGGCCCAGCCTAGAGCTTACCTCTCCAGCTCTTCCAATCATTTTGTAGGCTCTAAGTCCTCTCAACTATATCCTTTCTACTTAAAATACCTACAGTTATTTCGGTTTCCTGCATTGAAACCTTCTCACTAGCATAATAAGGAAAACATCCTTCTGGTATCTGGACAGAGCTAGCTTATCTCCAAAAATTCCAGGTGTCCTAATTATAATCATGCCATGGGTATGGATTAATAACCGGGTTTCTCCCAACAAGCTGGGGCAAGTACCTGTTCTTTGGCACAGCTGTAGAATAGCCTGAATGGAGGAACTCAGGAACTGTGGCACAGTCTGGGCTTGGCTTCCAGGGGTCCTGCCTCTGCCGGGTGGGTGGGGGATGGGGATCCCTTTTACTGGGCGCCTACTCTGTGCCAGAGCCTGCACTCAGCACTGCACAAACATCAACTCACCCATGATTCACCACACCCTTGCAAGGCAGGTATGCTTATCCTCAGTTTACACATGGGGAAACCGAGACTCAGAGAGGTTAAAGCAACCTGTCCAGGATCCCACAGGTAATACATGATGGAATCAGAGTTAACATCCAGGTCTGTCTCCATGCTCAGCCTATATGCGTTTACATTTTCACAATCTCTTCTCTTTTCCTAATTATGAAGGTAGTGCATGTTCATCGTAGAAACTTTGGCTTCACCCCTTCGGTGTCACAGTAGCAAGATGGAAGCAGGGCTGCATTTTCTACAAAGGTGTTTACTAAAGTCCCTGCTGCTTTTGTCACAGATGCTGCCCAGTTTTTGATATAAGATATATAAACTCTGTTTTCTTTCTTTTCTTTTTCTCTTTCTTTCCTTTTCTTTTCTCTTGAACACTGGTATGAACAATATTCAGAAATAAATAATTGACAAACTGGCTTTGTGTTAGCCCACTAATAATTGAAAGGACATTGCCAGTTACCTGCAAAAGAATTGCAAAATGGATCAATAGATAATGGTGAGAACTCACAGGTCACATCTTAACTTGTTATCTTATTAGTAGGCTCTATGAGCTAATTTACAAGGATTGTGGCATTTCTAATATTAGTAATTTTATATGATATTTTAATCATAAAATCACACTGGACAGAAACGTGTGTGTGTGTGAGAGAGCAATATGTGTGTATTTTGATGGACTGTTCTCTTGTCACAGGCGCTGTAGGCCATAGTTACCAATGTTGCCACAAAAATTTAAAAGATGTTACCTGTTGCCTATTTAGCCGAAATTGGTAAGGGAGGATAGTTCACCATAATCATGTCAATAATTCTAAGACAGCAGTAGAAAGTTAATGTTAGATTCTGTGGCTAAAAATGAACTATGGGCAAATCTCACATTGCAAAATCCCATGGGATGAACACATGATTCTAAAAAATGATTGGGATCTGGACTTTAAATTCATTTGGTGGTCATAACAATAAAAACTACCTCTACTCCTGTTCTCCAGCTCTCCTCCTCCTCCTTATCCTCCTCCTCCTCTTCTTCTTCCTCTTCCTTCTCTACTCACACTTTCTCCTTCTATGATAATATAGTCACATTGTCAACAATAAGTATAAAGAGATAATCACTGAAAGTCTCCCTCCCATCCTTGACCCCCATCCACCCCCTCCCATCCCTGCCACTGGTAACCCCCTTCTTAATTTCTTATGTATCTTTCCAGAGATTGTTTATGTATATACAAGCAAATATAGATTCTCGTTTTTCTTCCTTCTTTACACAAAGGTAGCAAAATTTATACATTGCTGTGTACTCTTTTTCATTTAAAAATGTATCTTAGAGATCTTTCCATATTAGAACTTATAGAACATCTTCATTTTATAGCCACATAATGTTCTATTTTATGGATGTCATACCATTTATATTTCTAGTCCCCTACTGATGGCCTTCTGAATGTTTCTAATCTTGCTATTACAAACAATGCAGTGGTAGATAGCATTGTACATACGTCATTTTGTACATGAATGTCTATCTGTAGAATAAACTGCCAAAGCAGAATTGTTCGTGAAAAGGTAAATATTTTTAAAAAATTAGATATTTCAAGAATTCTCTTTGTAGAACTTATATCAATATACACTCCCACCGTCAATGTTTGAAATGCCTGTTTTCCTAGTGTTATCAAAGTTTGGATTTTTATTAATGTACTAAGTGAACATTTCTATATCTTAGTGTTTTATTTTGCTTTTTATTCATTTGAATGAGGTTATACATATACACATATATATATATATATATATATTTTTTTTTTTTTTTTTGAGACAGAGTCTCACTCTGTTGCCTGGGCTAGAGTGCCATGGCATCAGCCTAGCTCACAGCAACCTCAAACTCCTGGGCTGAAGCGATCTTTCTGCCTCAGCCTCCTGAGTAACTGGGACTACAGGCATGTGCCACCATGCCTGGCTAATTTTTTCTATATATTTTTAGTTGGCCAATTAATTTCTATTTTTAGTAGAGATGGGGTCTCACTCTTGCTCAGGTGGTTTTGAACTCCTGACCGTGAGCGATCCGCCTGCCTCGGCCTCCCATAATGCTAGGATTACAGGTGTGAGCCACCGCACCTGGCCTAAAAATATTTTAATATGTTTAGAATTCACTTGTATTTCTTATCTGTTCATTTCCTTTGCCCATTTTTTATTGGGTTACTAGTCTTTAATTATTGACTTCTAGTGACTATATATAAGAGAGATTACTCCTTTGTGATTTGATATGAAAATATTTTCCAAGTTTATTATTTATTCTTTGACTTTACTTACAGCATTTTTTAAACATGCAGAGTATTTTTTTACTTTTATAATAGTTGAGTTTATTGATCTTTTATAGCTTCTGGGTTTTGGGTGATAGAAGGCTTTCCTCAATACATTTTTCTTTTAATATTTTTGAGGTTTTTTTTTTTTTTAAATAAGTTAAATCTTTTATCCATTTGAAGTTAACCTAGTAAGGCATGAGGAATGAATTCAACTTCATTTTTATCTAAGTGGCTATGTGTTTGTCCCAATATCATTCATTTAATGGTCCATATTTTCTCCAATGACATGAGATGTCATCTTTATTATATATTGTATCCATGTATGATTTTGAGACTGTTTCTGTTTATTATATTCCACTCCATTAGCCTGTCTGTCTGTTTATATGCCAGCATTACACTGTTTTGGTTACTGAGGCTTTGTAACACCTTTTCATATCCGGGAGTGCTGATCTACTTTCTCCTTGCTTCTTGCTCTTCTTTTTCACATTTTTATTGCTATTCTTGCTCCTTTCTTTTTCTATACGAACTTCAGAATCAATTTCTGTAGTAAAAAAACGTTTGTATATTTATTTGGATCACATTAAAATTTTAAATTAAGGTATGGAGAACTGATATCTTTATGATGTTGAGTATTCCTATCCAAGAATGTGCTATATTTCCACCTGTTCAAGTTTTCTTTTGAGATGTGTTTAGTAGTGTTTTAGGAATGTTCTCTATACAGGCCTTGAATATTCCTTGCTAAGTTTATTGCCAGGTATTTAATTTTTTTGTTGCTATTATAAAAAAGGCCTTTTCTTTCATCACATTGTTCCTACTACTTTATTTTATATACATATATATTGCTTCTAGTAGTTTTTTGTGTATTTTCTTGGGTTTTCAAGTTATACAATTATATTTCCTGCAATATTTCCTCTCTTCCAATTTTTATACCTCTACTTTATTTTTGTCTAGTTGATTTGACTGATAGATCCAGTAAAGTGTTAATAATATTGACATGATCATTTTTGTCTTGTTTCAGAGTTTAATGGAAATGTTTCTAGTATTTCCTCATTAAGGTCCATATTGGCTTTTGGGTTAAGATAGATTTTTTTTCATGTTAAGGAAGTCTCTCTTTTCACCTTATTGAATGTTTTAATCAGGAATGTTGTTTCAAATGCCCTTTAGTATCTATGGAGATGGTCACATGATTTTCTTCTTCATATCTATTTCATAACATTAAACTGTCTTTGTATCCTGAAATATGTCTCCCTTGCTTATGATGCTGAATTCTGATTGCTAATTTTCTTATTGAGGGTTTTTAGTTTATGGTCATAAGTGATACTGATTTATAGTTTGCTTTTTTGTGTGTATAATATTACTAAGTTTTGATATCAATGGTATAGTTACTTCATAGAATTTGAAAGTTTTTTTTCAATGCTTTAGAACAATTAAAAACACTGGAATACCTACTTTTTTTTGGAGAGAGTCTTGCTCTGTGCCCTGGGTAGAGTGCAGTGGCATCATCATAGCTCACTGCAACCTCAAACTCCTAAGTTGAGTGATCCCCTTGCCTCAGCCACCCGAATAGCTGGTATTACAGGCATGTGCCATGTCACCTGGCTAATTTTTCTATTTTAGTAGAGACAGGGTCTCATTCTTGTTCAGGCTGATCTCAAACTCCTGAGCTCAAGCAATCCTCCCACCTCGGCCTCCCAAAGTACTAGGATTAGAGGCGTGAGCCACCGCACCCAGCTGGAATATCTACTTTTTAAAAGTTTGTTAGAATTCCCCCTGTGAAATTATCCAGGCTTACTGTTTTTTCAAGGGGTATGGTAGCCCTTTGACAACCTTCTCTATTGGTCTCCATCATTTCTCTCTCTTGAGGTCAGTTTTGTGTGCATGGCTCTTGTGCTATTTAGAAATCTTAGATTTTTCCTCTTGTATAATAGTTGCCCTTATAATTATAACCTTCAATGATGTCCTTTACTCTCTATTTCTTTAGATAGTATCTATGACTTCCGTATTATTAAATAATGAAACCAGCTCATTTCCTAAGACTTTATTCTTGAGAACCTGTATTCACTCTTTCAATAAACCTTTACTGAGTATCCATTGTGTTCCAGATCTAGCTGAGCCTGGGAATGCAGAGATGAATCACAGATAGATACCACATGCCTTTATGGAGCTCGAAGTCTGTACGCTGGGAAGGCAGCCATGGACTCTGACAGATATAACTGAGTGATGGATGCTGTGATTAGGATGTGTGCAGTAGGCTGTGGGGACACAGAAGAGAAAAGTACCTAACCCATCCTGGGAGGGGACAGGTTTGTTAAGCAGGACTCCAAGAAGGTAATACTGGAACAAGTCTCAAGGGATGAGCTGAGGCCAGGAAGAACATTCAAGGTAGACGGGCTGGTCAAAGGCTTGGAGTTGTATCCTTTCAGAGACCATGAGCAGTTGAGGTGCTGGAAATGGGGTACACTCTTATGAGAGATGAAGCCTCAGAAGACTCAAAAGAAGAACAAAAGTCAGTTTATAAAGGCTCTTGAATGCCATAACCATGAGTGTGGCTGGCTTTAAGGGCATGTAACTTGTGTGTCAGATGAGGGCCCCTGATCTCAGAAGGGTCCCGTGTTTGGTGTTATGCCCTGCTGTTGCCATCTTGGAATTTTTAAATTTCATCTTCGAACTTGTGTTCTGTGAATGAAATCTGGTGGGACGATGGTGCATGTGCATGAGCAGTGCAGATACACTGGGTGACAGAGCACAGGCCTGGCTGCCTGGAGTGTACATGCATGCCTCAGGAGAAATCCGCAGCACCCTGGGGCCCCAGGGCATCTGGGCTGGGCCCCGGGCCCATACTGTCAGCTGAGACAGTGGCAGCAATAGCAGCAGCTGCAGAGGGGAGTCTCTTCATGCACACAGTGTTGAGAAACTTGATGGGAAGCTGGCTTGCCTGTCCATGCCCAGACCCTGTTCCTATAATGTCTGCACAAAGACTTACTTTCTGGTCTGAGCATTGGGATAGGAATTGCTGGCACTCAGGCAGTAAACTTTGTCAGTAAGTTATTGCAGAATAAAAGGAAACACATGGATGTTGTGATAAAGCGTAGCAGGGAGTATTAGAATTCTTTGAAGAGTTAGAATCTCTGGTTTTTAAAACTGTATTATTCCATTGCAAAGCAAATATCTGTAGGCTTAGAAACAGAAACAAAATATACAAATCATTGCATTAGATGGAAAAGATACTATTTTTAAATGAAGTTTTAGATTAGTTATTAACAAGGAAGATAATTTTAATATTAATTTTTCATTGTAATTGAAGATACAGCATCATTTGAACTTAAATACAAATCATGAAGCCACTTTCAGTTTCTTATTTGACCTCCACACATTATAGCATATATCAAAGAAAATATTGAAATGATATTGTATAAATTTACATTAAAATTAAATTCAGATTTACACAAAAATGTTTTATATGAAGAGTTAAATCTTTTTAGAAAAGCTATTCCCCAAGAATCATCAGCTCTAGATGTACTAAAACAGATCCAATAACAGATCCAATCACAGTTGCGTCAGCAAAAAGATCCTTCCAAAAATGAAAAATTATCAAAAATTGTTTGTCACCTTTCATTTGCCAAGAACAACTGATGTCCCTTCAATTATATTGATTGAAAATGAAGATCCTAAAAGTTTTAATTTTGATAACCTTTTTGATTCTTTGCAGCAAAATGATTTACAGAAATGATTTTGCAGAAAAATAAGCCAGAAAAATCTTATGATCAATGGAGATATCACATCAATAGAGTATTCTTATTCCTTGCCTAAATTTATGACACCAAAATATTATCTTTTTGACATCTGTAAATTTATGTTTTGACTCATGTTATGCCTATTATGTTATACAAGTAATAAAACATTTTTATAGGAAAAAATATTTTTAGTATATTTAATAGCACTTTTCCCCTGCATTTTGGTTAAGGAGTCCTGCTTTTTAGTTTTGCACTGGGCTCTGCAAATTACGCATCTGGTCCTGCCAATGAGGTTGACCTGTGGTGCAGTAATGTAGGTCAAGGAGCACCAAAGGGTTTTAAACAGAAATTGTCATATTCATATTTTGGAAGAGGTGTTGAGGATGAGTATCTAGCACATCTCACCTTTTCTGCTGGACTGTGAGCTCTTAGAGGGCAGGGTTTGCCTCTAATCCATCTTTTTGTCTCCCATAGGCCCCAGTGCAATGCCTGGCATGCATGTGGGCTGTATAGAGCAATAGTTATCAAGCGGGATCTGAAACTAGACTTCTTGAATTTGAGTTCTGGTTTGCCCCCTTCCAGCATGTTACTCAACCTCTATTCACTTTAATGTCCACGTCTATAAAGTACAGGTAATGATGGGATCTACTTCACAGGGTTTTTATGAGGATTAAATGAGACAATACATGTGAAGTACTTAGAATAGTGCCTGACATTTAGTATTCACTCAAATGTTAACTATTATCATTTTGAAGGAAACATTTATTGGAAGGATTTTTAACCTTCTGTAAGCAAAAGAGAATGTTGGTGCAGGTTTAGAAGCATTGAAGAAATAAATGGAATCCTGGCATTTATACAAAGATAGCATTAACTTTGTAAATAAAATAATCATTTATTATTTAGGCTCCTGAGAGGATTCCACCCTACCTAACTATCTTTCACCCTCCTTACTGAAAGGATCACCTAATGGGAGGGGAGGCTTATAGAAAAGTAAGTAGGAATATCTTTTAACTGTAAATAATAGGAAACTCAATTCAAATAAACCACAATGAGATATCACTTCACATCCATTAGGATGGCTACTATTAGAAAAATGGAAAATAACAAGTGTTAGTGAGGATATGGAAAAATTGGAACTCTTGTGCTGGTGGGAATATGAAATGGTATAGTTGCTAAGGTAAGCAATATGGCAGTTCCTTAAAAAATTAAAATTAGAATTACCATATGATCTAACAGTTCCACTTCTGGGTATAAGCCAAAAAAAGTTGAAAGCAGGGACACTAACAGCTATTCGTACATCCATATTCATAGCCTTATTCACAATAACCAAAAGTGGAAGCAACTCAAGTATTAATTGACAGAATAATGAATAAGCAAAATGTGGCATATACATAAAATGGCATATTATTTAGCCTTAAAAAGGAAGGAAATTCTAACGTGTGCTACAACATGGATGAACCCTGAAAACATTATGCTAAGTTAAATAAGCCAGTCACAAACACTGTATTATTCCACTCATATGGGATACTTAGGGTCATCAAATTCATAGAAACAGGAAGTAGAATGGTAGTTGCCAGGTGGAGTGGGGTGGGAGAATGGGGAATTATTGTACAATGGGAACAGGTTTCAGTTTTACAAGATGAAAATGTTCTGGAGATGAATGGTAGTGATAGCTGCACAACGATGTGAAGGTAAAGTCATTGAACCATACACTTAAAAATGGTTAAAATATCAACACCTAAGTGGACATATAGGAGTAACATTTTTTTTTTTTGAGACAGTCTCACTTTATTGCCCAGGCTAGAGTGAGTGCCATGGCGTCAGCCTAGCTCACAGCAACCTCAAACTCCTGGGCTCAAGCAATCCTGCTGCCTCAGGCCTCCCAAGTAGCTGGGACTACAGGCATGTGCCACCATGCCCGGCTAATTTTTTCTATATATATTAGTTGGTCAATTAATTTCTTTCTATTTATAGTAGAGATGGGGTCTCGCTCTTGCTCAGGCTGGTCTCGAACTCCTGAGCTCAAACAATCCGCCCACCTCGGCCTCCCAGAGAGCTGGGATTACAGGCTTGAGCCACCTCGCCCGGCCAGGAGTAACGTTTATCGGGTGTCGGGAGGGTGGGAGGGGGGAGGAGAGGATGGGTATATACAACCACAACAAGTAAGATGTGCAACGTTTGGGGGATGGACACACTTGAGGCTCTTACTTGAGGGGGGAGGGGAGCATGGGCAATATGTATAGCCTTAACACTTGTACCCCCATAATACGCTAAAATAAAAGAAAAAAATACAAAAAAGGTTAAAATGGTAAATTTTATGTTGTCTATAATTTACCACAATTAAAAAAAATAAACCCACCCATGCTAAAATTAGGAAGTGTCCTGGCATGTGTAACTGGAGGTCCCGAGGTAGAGTGTCTCCCGGTTAGCTTCTCGGTGTTTCTCTTGGCTCACCCTCTTTGTTGCCACAGTTTCTCATCTAGCACAACCATATCCCAAGGAAGATGAGAGCCCATCCATTCCAGCCTTGCAAGCAAGGGCCTGAGATTCACTCCCATTGGAATGTTGTCATGTGCTCATCCCTCAACCAATGACTATTGCAGGGGGAATGGAATGAAAGAGATTGATGGCGTTAAGCCTGAAGTTAGGGATGGGGCAGCTTCCCTCCTAGGGACATGGACTACCTGGGGTAGGGTTAATATCTGTTAGGAAGGGGAAAGAAGCATATGGGGATGGTAGCTACCAGAACAATTTACTACCTCATATCCAGCTCAAACATACTAGAAAGGTTTTCCAGGAGACACAGAGGCCATCCATGGAGGAGAAATTAATGTGTGTGCAAGAGCAGATGATTTTCCTGTCTGTGTTAGTTCTTAGGACCCGCTAACCTGAAGACTCAGGTATTTTCATGCATGCCTCATTGCTTTTTGGGGGGGACATCTCAGTAAACATATTTTTCCTTATCGTATAGTGATATTTATTAATCAAGATGTTGCATTTCATTTTTTCAAATATTTGTTGAGACACTTCTTCAAGTGTTTCAGGCAAAGGAAACAAGGTGAGCAAAAGAAGAGATGTATGAGGGGGAAAATGACAAACTGCTAGTACAAATAGTTTGATGTCGCCGGAGTATAGTCTGGGTGAAGGGGTAGTGGGAGAGAAGGCTAGAAAGATAGAATGGGATCAGATTATAAAGGTCTTTGGCTAGGCAGTGCTTGTTTCAACTTATTGATGTGAAACATACATACAGTAAAGTGCATGAAGTCCATTAAATTTAAGCCAACATTCCAACAAATTTCACATATGTGTAAAACCATATAATCGCCATGCAGATCAAAATCTAGAACATTTTCAGCATTCCAGAAGGTTTCTTCATGCTCCTTCCCAGTCAATACCCTCTCTGGAGGAAACTACTATTCTGGCCTCTATCACTATTAATTAGTTCTACTTGTTCTTAAATTTCATTGAAACGGAATTATACAATATGTACAAAAAGCCGGGTACGTATTGTATCTGGCTTCTTTCGCTCAACATAATGTCCATGAGATGCCTCTGTGTTGTTGGACGCATCAGAGTTTGTTCATTTTCTAGTTGATGGACATTTGGGTTGTTTCCAGTTTGTGCTAGTGTAAACACAGCTGTTAGGAACATTCTTTTACGCATCTTTTAGTGAACTCATTTCTCTCGGGTATATACCTAGAAGTGGGTAGGCGTGTTCTGCATTAGTAGATACCGCCCACGGTTCTCCAGAGTGATTGTACCAAGGGGGTGGGATTTTGGCCTGAGGAAGACCGGGGGTGATGCAAGAAAATGTGCATTTTACTCTGGCAGCCACTGCATTAGAGGTACTGAAGGGGGATGAGAGTCTAGATAGGGACGCCAGTACGGCATCACAGCCTGCGTGCAACATGCAGGCGAGGGATGCTGAGGCCTGAGCTCAGGCAACAAGCATGGAGGAAGAGGATGGTTTTGAGAGATGGGGGGGAGGTAGAACTGACGTGATTGTTTGGATGTGGTGGGAAGGGAAAGAATGGAGTCCCAGATGACTGCCAGGCCTCTGACTTGGTGTCAGCAGAATGATGGCACCCTTCTCCAAAAGAGATAGCACTTGAGAAGGAGCGGGTTTGAGGTAGGATGAGCTTCATTTTGAACACGTTGAATCTGAGTGTGGTATCCAGTGGGCAACTAAATACATGGGACTGAAGCTAAGGGGACAAAATGAGGCTGGAGATTTATATTATGGCATCGAGCAAATCGGCGAACCATCCAGAGAGAGGGTATAGAAGGAGCATTCCAAGAAGATGACGAGAAGTCATTTCCTGAGAGGTGAGAGGAAAGCCAGGAACTTACCTGCTGGGGTGAAGCCGAGGGGAGGGAGAGTTTCCACAAGGAGGAAGTAGTCAACACCTCCAAGGCTGCTGAGGAGTCAAGAAGGACGGGCACTGAAAGATGTCCGGTGAGTGCAGAGTTGAACCTAGTCATACATAGTTCAGGGGCACCCAGAGTCCCCGACTTCTGGTCTTTCTTCAGTCTTGCCAGAAGCCCATGCCAGTGAGACTGGGCTGGCTGGCCTGCCTCCCCGCTCAGGCCTGGTTCATGGCCTCTCAGCCTGGAGGGAGGGAGGGAGATTCAGCTTCTGTCCAGGGACAGTGCCTGTGGCCGTTCTGAGAAGTTTCTGGGGACCTCAGCAGGACAACAGAGGGCAGACAGCAGCTAGTGCAGGACCGACCAAGTCCCTCCTGACTTCAATGTTTCAATTAGAAACATTGAAAACATTGACATTTGGACACAATTTTCCCCTGGAGCCTTTCCCCTGTGGAAATTCCCAGTTGTAAACCATATTGAATTTAATCTCAAGTGTCAGAAGGGTTGCCCAGGAGTCTGGGAGCCGACCAGCTGAAAGCACATTTGTATGGAAGTCAGGGCAAACAAAATAGGATCAGAACATTTTTTGAGATCTGCGCCAGTGGTGAACTTTTCCGGGAAACATGACAAAAACTGACTCTCTTAGGCAAAAAAGAACTGAGCCTTATCATTATTAATTTGCATTCTTAAAAAAATTTGCATTCTTACTGAAATACAAAGTTAGGGAAACGATGAAGGGAAAGAACAGCACATGTCTTATTTTTTTACCGGGCACAAGGAGGCTGGAGGAGGCTCCCTCTAGAGTTTAACGGGCAGCTTTATGTATTTATATGCTTTGACTGGAGCTAAAGAGGTCTGTGCCACACAATGGGCAGTTTCTAGTTGGATTTTAAAAGAAATAACTTTGATCATTTCAAAAGCAATGAAGCCTGGTGCAGTGGAGAGAAAAGAAGGCGGTAATTTATGGCTACCATTAAGGACACAAAGACAAAAGCGGAGAGAACATTTCACTAAGTGAAGATTTACAAATGTGTAAAAACCATCCTTATGACTAGAAATAGCTGAGTGTCTCTCTCAGCACCAAACAAAAGGGGGTGGGAGGGAGGAGCAACAGAAAAAGGGGATGCAACCTGCCTGCCTTCCCTGGGGATGAAAAGGTCAAAAGAAAAACAACTATAGGAAAGTTATTTTCTCAGCTCCATCAAGCAACAGCAGTGGCAGCACCCCAAAGAGGCAGTCTCAGACAGCCCATGGGCCTGCAAGGGGCGGGATGCCAACGGTTTGTTAGAAAGGTGGGAGCTCTGGGTGGTGGATGGGCCGCAAGAAGATGTAAGTGCTTTTGTGCATGAGCTAGGTGGGGATTTTTTGTGACATTTATTTTGTTTCCGATCACCAAAGAATGATACGCATATTTGTATACACACACACGTATACAGTCACAGGAGAAAATTGAATAAATACAGAGAATCTCAATGAAGAACATTAATATCCCTGAGTTATGATGCTTGGTTGCATTTAGGAATTGTTACTACATTTGTTCCTGGAGTGATGCTGAGTGCAGTGGGCTCCAGCCATCTGTGCCTGTGGTAGTGAGAAGCCCCTGTGCATGTGTTCCCATGCAAGGACTGTCTTGCTTGGAGGGCCGGGCAGCAGACACTGCCTGTATTTGTAGCTGGCCAGACCTGATGTTTATGAGTTCAGGTGGCCACAGATGCCACCTGTGCCCCAGGCAAAATTGGTGCTGTCTCTTGTCCCTGGTGGCTCACCCTTGACCTCTAGCCCCCTTTCCCGTCACCGTTCAGGCTGCCCTAAAGATACATATAATTGGTTTCTAGTGATTCTGGGCCCAGAGGTGTGCCAGAGAGGGGGACAGCTTCAGTGTGCCTCACAGTGGGACACATGGGCCAGCGCCCTCAGACGGCTGTGGGATAGGGGACCAGAGAGGGCCTGAGCGGGCAGTTTGGAGAAGGATGTAGGACATGTCTGGGGTGAGCAGAGACGCTGGGGTCACCCTCTCCACTCATATAGCTCTTTTCCTGAATTGGTGTGTCTGAGGGTCAGAAACATGTGGAAATCACTCCCACTCCCACCTCCCAAGTGGAAAGCCCCAAGATGGCTTTGGGGTTTGGGGACTATGCAGGACCTTTTCTGGGTGCCCTGTGCCTGAATATTTCAGCCTCAAAGGGCTGTTTGTGCTCACCAGAGCGACCCGGTCAAGCTAAGGCTGCAAACAGACGGAGGACCGAGGCTCTCTGAGAGCTGGAGCGGAGCGGGAACGCGGGACCAGTGGGTTTGGTGCGGGGCACCACGCTGCCTGCCCGCGCCAGGCTGACAGCCGCCCTCGGGCCGCCGCGGCCGCGCCCCCTGCGCCCGGGGCGGGGAGGGGGAAGGGAGGGGGCCGGGCAGGGCGGCACTGCCCCCCTCGCCGCCGCTGGCCCGGGGAGGACCGTGTGAAAATGAGGCTGGGGCTCGCGGGGCGGGCGGGGCCGGGCCGGGGGTGTCAGAGCGCGGCGGGCAGGGCGCCCGCACACACCTCCCCGAGCCGCCGCCGCGCTCGGCGCCCGCGCTCCGCCGCCTCTGCCCGCAGCTGCCGCGCCATCCATGGGGCTCGCGGGCCGCGGGTGTCCTGGGGCGGCCCGGGCGCTGCTGCTGCTGCTGCCGCTGCTGCTGGCGGCGGCCGTCCCGCCCGGCCGGGGCCGCGCCGCGGGGCCGCCGGAGGGTGAGTGTCCGGCCGCGGGGCGCACCTGGCACGGCGTTGGCGCGGGCGGGGCGGGCTCCGGGAAGGGTGTGCTGGTCCCCTCGCGGGGTCACCCGAGCCGGGCGGGCGGGTCCGGGGGCTTGGTGGCTGGAGCTCCCCGTGGCCCCCGCTCCCCTGGGGCCCTCACCCGCCGGCCAGGCCAAGGCGCCACCACCGCTTGGGCCAGAGGCCCAGGGCCTGAGTCCCGCAGCCCCGACTCGGACCGGGAGCTGCTGACAGTTCCCGCCCCGGTCCCCGCCGTCCTGGGTGCCCCGAGAGCGCCCGCTAGTCCGACTCTGGCCAGCAGAGCAGGGAGGAGGGTCCTGACCGGGCCCGCGGGGTCCAGCTCCTCATTGTGTGGATGTGGGGTCTGAGCGGCGCCGGGGCACATCCGTGAGGCCGTGGCAGCTTTGCCCCCTTCTTTTTGGGGGGACCTGGAAGTTCTCCTGCCTGCTTGAGGGTCAGCTCTGGAGACCATCTGCGAACCAGCGGCTGTTTGAGGATCTGGGAATACGCTTAAGCAGCAACAAGCCTAGGTTTTCAGCAGCCAGAGATAGGAACTCTGGACGTTCTGTGCAAGCTGGACTTGCAGTACTTTCAAAACTCTTTCGTTTTTAACTGCCATCCTGGAGTGGTGTCACCTCAGGAAATACTTCTGCCTAGGCAGGTTTCCAGGTTGAGAGGACGGGTGGGGCTGCGGTCAGTGGGGACCCCATTCCCACTTTGGACCATCTGAGAGCTCAGGATGGAGTTTGCTCAGAACCCAGAGTGAGCTTTTCCCCACGGACTCTAAACCCTTAGGAAGCTGACAGACAGCTGCTCGACTTTCAGAGCTTTTTCTGCCATCCTGTTTGCAGCAGGCATTTACTATTGCCGACTCACATGCCAGGCACTGCGCTGGCTTGGCATCAGGGACACAGACTTGGTCTGTTGTCAAGACGTTGTCTCTTGGAGAGACAGGCAGGAAAATAGACAATAACAACCCTGCAGGGTAGATGCTATGAAAGGACATAAATGTGGGAGTACATCGTGGGGGACACCCACTCTGGGGGGCATGGCAGGCTTCCTGGAGAAGGTGGATTTGAGCTGAGTCCTGAAGGCCAGTAGACAGTGGTGGGGGTAATTCCAGTTAAAGAGTACTGGCTGCATCTGGAAACTGGGGCCTGGAGATAGTATGGTTCATTCCAGGGCTCCCAAGCAGTTTTAGCTTGTGAGGAGTGAAGTGGGCTAGGCTGGTGGGGGGTGATCCTAGACAGGGGCCAAGGCCGGATCACACATGGCTTGGGGCCGCATCCTAGGTGCTTGCTGTGCTCATTTGCAGATGTGGACGAGTGTGCCCAAGGGCTAGATGACTGCCATGCTGATGCCCTGTGTCAGAACACACCCACCTCTTACAAGTGCTCCTGCAAGCCTGGCTACCAAGGGGAGGGCAGGCAGTGTGAGGGTAAGTGACTTGGGGACCATGCCAGGAGCCAACAGAGAAGCTCCTACCTCCTTAGTTCTTGTAGTGGCCACTCATGTTGGTAAAATGGTTGTTCCCTAACTCCCCGTCCCCTGACCTCCCCCTACTCCTGAATCATGTCACCCACTCTCTGAAATGCATTTCAGATCCTTAAAGGATCTGAACATTAGGTCTTCCCCAGAGCTGACCATAGTTTTATCTGGCTCTGAAATGTCAATTTGTCTAGCTTCCTGAAAAGAAAAGAGGTGCTTTAGTATCTTTTGGTCCCACTCAGAGCCATGCTGACAGAAGAGCCATGCCTGCCAGAGCAGGGCTGATCCTGCACCTCCTTGGGGCAGTTTGTACCCTTCCCTGAAGTCTGAATGCTGGAGTCCTGCCCTCCTCTGCTGGCTTAAGAGGCTCCAGCCTGTCCATGGCTTTGGCAATGTGACAAATGTTATCACAGTGTTTGGCATTGTGATCTGCCAAGCTTTAGGGCTACACTAAGGAACTACCTCATTTAGAGCTACAAGTTCACCCTGGAGACGTGTGTAGAGGAATATTTTAGCCCCTAGTGCTCCAGATCTGGGAGCCTGAAGTCTGGACTCTGCCATTTTATGTTCTGGGCTAAGTGTCATGAATTCTGAAGTTCAGGACTGGCCAGAGACTGGGAACTCACAGGAGACTGTTCCTGGGGATAGAAGTCATGGCACATTGGAGTTGGCAGGATTATTCAGGGATCTCCAGGCCAATCTCATTCTTCATTTCACAGATGTGGACTCTGAAGCCCAGGGGACTTGTGGCCATGATCACGTAATTAGTCTGCTGGTGAATAAAAGTCAGATCTCCACCCCAGCTCTGTCCCCAGCCCCATATTTCTCATATTCACTCAGCCAGCCCCCTGCTGTCCCTCTTTGGCAGGGTGAGAAGTCCTACTATCTATAGTCATCCTTTACAGGAAGAAGTTTAAAATTGATGTGGAACATTGAACTCATCTCCACAAGTCCTTCCTTGCCTCTGGACCCAACCTTCACAAACATGTTGGTGGCCCCTTTCATTTTGACAAAACCCTTTATACCTTGGGCTTAATTCCAGTAGGAAATGATCTTCTGAATGCTTCTGAATACTTGCAGGGCCTAAACCCACCTATTGAGTAAGAAAGTCCCTTCCAAGTCCCTTTCCACTTTGAAAAACACATTAACTTCTTTAGATCAAGAGGACAGTTTTTAATAAACATCTATTCCGGTGCCATTTAATGGCCTAGTATCATACCCTGATGTTTCAAACTAATCTGTTTCATATTGTGGCCTCTGAGTGATAAAGATTATTGGTATTAGAACAGTGTGTAATGTCCAGTGGTGCCTGGTACATGGTAGACACTCAATAAACCTTTTTGTTTTTGACTAGATGACTGTATAAGATAGGCTTAGTCACTAGCACCTTGACACAAAGTCTTTTCCAACAAATAGACAAACACACAAATGAAATATCTAGATATAGAACATGCAGATGACCAAGCAGACAGGTGACTGTCAGATGCTTTTGTAATGTTATAGCAATGGCCTAATTCTGTTCCCCTCCTCCATCTCCTTGTCTTCTTAGCACAACTGAGACAAGCTGGGATTTTTAAAATGAACTTTGTTAAAAGGAAGACCAAAAGAAAATATAGACAGCAAATATCAATAACAGATGGGATCATAATAGGCAAGTTTGGATCGGGTGACACCCCTTGGGAAATCAGGAAGCTGTCCTTTGTGCACGAGGAATAAAACTCCTGCTTCTTGCATCAGAGGAGGCGTGCTCCTGGTCAGGTTCATAGCAAATAGAGTTGGTGGGCCATCCATGGAGCCCTTGTGCTTTGCCATGTTCATGTTTGCCTAGAGACAGGCAGCCATCTCTTTCTTTCTGTCCTATGTCATGGGAGGCCAAAAGACTATTTCTCCCGGAAACATCCCTCTGCATACCCTCTCTGTTTTTAAACATTCTGTTTCCAGTACTGGAATTCATACATGTTGGTACCTTGCTTGGGGGAAAAAACTGTTCACTTCTTTACCATGTGGATATTCCATGTCCTCCAATTGCTGTATACTATCTGGGGGCACAAAACCATGCCACTGATAAAGTACATCTTTAGTAAATGATGTTAAATGACAAGTGGCAAGAATTTCCTTACTCTTAGCTTTTGAGGTTGCTATATTACAAATGAAATGGAATTGCTAACAGTTTATAGTTGAAAAGTATGCTAGTTAGTTTAAAATAACTAATAATTGACTGGCATTTCTCCTTTTATATACTTAAATATATTTTTAAACAATATATGATTTTTGTTATAAAAAGTCAAACAATCAAAAAATGTATAAAATAAAAAATTAAGGTGCCTATCCCTTTATCCAGACAGTCATTGTTACCAGTGAGCATATATCCTTTGTACTGTCATTTTAAACTAAAACCCTAGAAGGATTTGATATTTTAAATACCTGTGCTATTTTTAATGCTAGTCAGTAAGGATATCCCTGTTTAGTTTGGATTTTTTCACATAGGAATCCAGAAATGGAAATTTTCTCTTAATAAAGAAGAGGAGAGGAAATAAAGATTATAAGAATTCAAAGATTTAAGTCCTTTATCTGTGTTCTTGGCCCATTAATTTTGAATCCTCTTGGAACCAACCCATGGTATCATTTATGTTGTGATTACTGCCAGCCTCACTGCTTATAATTAAGTTCAAGGATGATTTGCCCAGAGTTTCCAGAATTTTATCCTTCGTAAAGGTTCCTCTGCCAAAATGTTGGAGAAATGAAAGTAAGAGCTCTGAATAAGTAGTTTTTAAAATAATGTGATTCAGAAGTAGCTTTAGATAATGTTTTATCCTAACTAATCTTTGCTTATATCCCAGACTTGGGAGGGGGGCATGTCTCAGTAGTCAATATTCATTGTACAGTCCTTACTTTTCAGTTTAAGAAACTGAATCAAGTTTAACAAGGATGAATCTAAATTTGGCCTTTGTATAAGGAGCTGTGTTTCTCTTTTTTAAAAACTTTTTATTTTGAAATAATTTTAGACTGCAGAAAAGTTGCAAAGATAGTGCAGAGTTCGTATGTGTATATGCCCTTCATGCATCTTACTCTAATGTTAGCAACTTACACAACCATAGCAAAGTTATCAAAACTAGGAAATTAGCATTGGCGCAATACTATTAACTCAACTGTAGACTTTATTCAGATTTAACCCGTTTTTACCTACTGCTCTTTTTCTGTTCCAGAATCCAATTCAAGGCCCCACATTATATTTAGCTGTCATCTCTCTCTCTTTTTTTTTTTTCTTCTGAGACAGAGTCTCACTTAGTTGCCCAGGCTAGAGTGAGTGCCATGGCGTCCTAGCTCACAGCAACCTCAATCTCCTGGGCTCAAGCAATCCTACTGCCTCAGCCTCCCGAGTAGCTGGGACTACAGGCATGTGCCACCATGCCCAGCTAATTTTTTGTATATATATTTTTAGTTGGTCAATTAATTTCTTTCTATTTTTAGTAGAGACCTGCTCTTGCTCAGGCTGGTTTCGAATTCCTGCCCTCGAGCAATCCGTCCTTTTTGGCCTCCCAGAGTGCTAGGATTACAGGCACGCCCCAGGCCTGTCATATCTCTTTTATCTCCTCCAATCTGTGACAGTTCCTCAGTCTGTCCTTGTCTTTCATGACATTGACACTTTTGATGAGTACTGCTCACTTTGTTTGTCTTATGTTTTCTCATGATAAGAACTGAAATGATGAGAGAATGTCTTGTGTTTGTTTTCTCATGATAAGATTGAGGTTATACATTTTTGGCAAGACTACCACAAATGTGCCGTTGTGTCCTTCTCAGTGTATCACATCAGGGCCACGTGATGTCAACATGTCCCATTCCTGGTGATGTTAACCTCAATCACCTGAATAAGTTGGTGTTTGCTGAGTTTCTCCACTGCAAAGTTACTATTTTTTTTCCTTTTGCCATAGATACATATCTCAGGCGAGATACTTTGAGACCATACCTGTTTCTCCTCAAATCTTTGCTCACTGATGTTAGCATCCAGCTGTGGATCTTGCCTGCAATAATTATTACTGTGATATGTACCTGGTGGTAATTTTACATTTCCCTTGTACTTTATACATCTATTACTTGAGATTCTTTTTTTTTTTTTTTTTACTTCAGATTCTTTTGTAAGGAAGAACTGTCCCTTCTCCACCATTTATTTATTTATGCACTTATTTATTTATTTATACTACGATGGACTTATGGGTATTTATTTAATTATGTCTATAATTATTTATTTTTGGCTCAAGTTGTTTCAGCTTTAGCCACTGAAACTGCTTCCCATTGTCTCTTGTGTCATTTTGACATCCTTTTTTTGGAAATTCCTAACCTTCTGGTACTACAATATGCTCTAGACTCATATTATATTTTCCCTTCTTCAGCCTTGAAATCAACCACTTCTCAAAGGAGCTCTGATTCCTTTTATTGGAAAATTGTATATAGAAACCAAGATCTGGCTGCTGAGTGATCTCACTGCTATAGGGGTATCATTGTTCCTAGGCCCTCTCTGTGTACAGAGCTGGGAAACACATGTATGCATACTATCTCACCTGTACACATATATCTATATTTATTCCTTATGTCTATCCATCTGCATGTATATAAATTAAAAACAATGAGTTACACTAATACTTTGAGTTCTAAACCAATACTGCAAGATTCATTCTAACCTAACTCTTTGTTTATTCATAATTTCTTTCTCCAACAGTAAGAAAACCTGGCTCTCATTATCTGCAATGTATTTACCTCTTTGTTCAATCCTAGTACACATGTATTTACAGAATTACTAATCCATAACCTTATGAGTAAAACAGATTTACTAACTAGAGTGCGGCATTTGCTAGAGTATAGTACACAGATGTTTTTGTTTTTAACTTACAGCATCCAGTCATAATGTTGTTTTTCAAAGTTACTTGGGTTAGTACTTTTCTTCCCCATCCCCTTCAGTGTAGTTACACTATTAATTTATAATACAGTTAAGTTCATTTCTTTCTTTTTGTATTATATCATTTTTTTGTCCACTTCCATTCCTCCCACCCCTGCTTCCTGGTTGATTGCATGTATGTATGTATGTATGTGTGCATGTATGTAAAGCCTCCCCATGGTTTTAAGAGCAAAAGCTATACAGAAAGGTATGCAAAAATGCTGCTCCCTCCTCCTTCCTAGTACCTGGTTTTCGTGCCTCCTCCTTTCCACCTCTTCCCTGACACCTTGTGGGTCACCAATCTCTGTAGTTTCTGGTCTATCCTTTCTATATTTCTTTTGTACAAATAAGCAGATAAATGTAATATTTTCTTTCAACAACTTTACTAAGGTATAAATTATATATCATAAAATTCACCAATTTTTTAAGTGCACAAATCAATAATTTTTAGTAAATTAGCTGAGGTGTGCAACTATCCCCATAATACCAATATCACCACATTTTTAAATGTTTTCGTCACCTCAATAAGATCCCTCATGATCATGTATTCCTCATTCCCAGCCCAGCCCAGGCAATCAGTAATCTATATCTATATATTTGCTTTTTCTGGACATTTCATATAAATGAAATCATACAATATGTGGGCTTTTGTGTTTGGATTATTTCACTTAATGCTTTTGAGGTTTATCTGTATTGTATCCTGTATTGGCATTTTATTACTTTTTATTGTTGAGTAGTATTCCATTGTATGACTATAGCATTTTTTTTTATTCATTCACCAGTTGATAAACATTTAGGTTGTTTCTACTTCGGGGCTTTTATAAATAATGTTGCTATGAACATTCGCATGCAAGTCCTTGTATGGACATAATATTTCATTTCTCTTGGGGATTTATCTAGGAGAATTACTGGATCATATGGTAAATTTATGTTTCACCTTTAAAGAAACTGCCAAACCGATGATTTCTTGGATATCAGACCAAAGGCACAAGCAACAAAAGAAAAAACTAGACAAATTGGACTTTATGAAAATTTAAAAATTTTGTACATCAAAAGGCAATATGAATAGAATATACAGGCAACTCACAGAATGGGGAAAATATTTGTAAATCATATATCTGATAAGGGGTTAATATCCAAAATATACAGAGAACTCTTAAACTCAACACCAAACAACCCAATTCAGAAATGGGCAAAGGATTTGATATTTCAAAGAAGATATACAATTGGCCAATAAGCGTATGAAAAGATGTTCAGCATCACTAATGATTAGGGAAATGCAAATCAAAACTACAAATGGGAGATACTGCTCACACCCATTAGGATGACTACTGTCAAAACAATCCCAGAAAATAACAAATTCGATGAGGATGTGGAGAGAATGGAATCCTTGTACACTGTTGATGGAAATGTAAAGTGGTATAGCCACTATGGAAAACAGTATGGTGGTTCCTCAAAAAATTAAAAATAGAATTACTATATGATCCAACAATTCCACATCTGGGCATGTACACCAAAAAATTAAAAGCAGGATCTTGAAGAGATATTTGTACACCCATATTCATAACATTATTCACAGTAGCCAAAAGGTAGAAGCAAGACAAGTATCCATCAATAGATGAATGGATAAGCAAAATGTGGTACAGAAAATGGAACATTATTATCCAGGCTTAACAAAGACATAAATCCTGACATATATGTTCAGCATGGACAATATTTGAGAACATTATGTTAGGTGAAGTAGACCAGCCATAAAAGACCAAATACTGCATTTTATCATAAGCTGTCTTACCAGAAAAAACAAATACTGTATAATTCCACATATATGTGATACTTAGAGTAGTCAAAATTATGGAGTCAAAAAGTAGAATGGTGGGTGCCAGGGGCTGTGGGGAGGGGTGAATGAGGAGTTATTGTTGAATGGGTATAGAATTTCAGTTTTACAAGGTGAAAAAAGTTCTGGAGATAAATGGTGGTGATGGTTGCATACCACATTATGAATGATTTAACCATACTAAACTGTACACTTAAAAAAAAAAGAAACTGCTAAACTATTTTCCAAAGTGGCTATGCCATTTTATATTCCCATCAGCAATGTATGAGGGTTCCCGTTTCTCCACATCCTTGCCAACAGTTGTTATTGTCTGTCTTTTTTATCATAACCATTCTAGCAAATGTGAAATGGTATCTCATTGTGGTTTTAATTTACATTTTCCTGATAACTAATGATGTTGAACATTTTTTCATGTGTTTGTTAGCCATTTGCATATCATCTTTGGTGAAATATCTATTCAAATCTTTTGCCCATTTTAAAATTGAGTTGTTTATCTTATTGAGTCATGAGAGTTCTTTGTCAGTCCTTATAAATTTATGCAATGTGTTTGGTATTATATCAAAGAAATCTTTACCTAATCCAAGTCTAAAAGACTTTTCTCATATATTTTCTCTGAAAAGCTTTACAGTGTTAGCTTTTACATTTAGGTCTCTGATCCATTTGAGTTGATTTTTGTGTCTGGTATGAGGTAAGGGGCTAAAGTCATCTTTTTTTCATATGGATATTCAATTATCCTAGCACCATTTGTTGAAAAGGCTAACATCCCAATGAATCAACTTAGCACTTTTGTTTAAAATCAAGTTACCGTAATAAATATAAGGGTTTATTTCTGAACTCTCCATTCTGTTCCATTGATCTATATGTCTGGCTTTATGTCCATACCACACTGTCACTGTCTTGGTAACTGTACCCTAAAATTGTAGGTAAAGTCCTCCAAATTTGTTCTCCTTTTTCAAAATTGTTTTGACTCTTCCAAGTCTTTGTATTTCTATGTAAATTTTAGGATAACCTTGTCAAGTTCAGCAAAAAAGTGTGCTGAAATTTTGTGTTTTTATATTCTCGTATTTCTTACATGAGGATAATATACTACAGATACTCTTGATTTTTTTCATTTACTAATATATCCTAGAAATCACTCCAAATCAGCTCAGAGAGATCTTTGTCACTTTTTTTTTAACAGCTGCATAACACTCCCTGGAATAGAGGTACCATAATTTACTAACCTATTCTTATATGTATGGGCAAAAATGCTGCAGTGAATAATCTTGTGCATATTTGTTTTCCTATTGTTGGAGACGTATCTTCAGGGTTGATTCCCAGAAGTGGGATGGCTGGTTAAAAGGTAAATGCATATGTCTCCATAAATAGCCTTTGTGTGGTTTACTTCTGTTTTGTTCCTCAGACATTGATGAATGTGAAAACGAACTCAATGGAGGCTGTGTCCATGACTGTTTGAATATTCCAGGCAATTATCGTTGCACTTGTTTTGATGGCTTCATGTTGGCTCAAGATGGTCATAACTGTCTTGGTAAGGAAAACATTTGGAAATGGCAATTCTCATTTACCTACCCCTTTCTTTCCTTTGGTGAAAACTTATGAAGACAAAAGAGGATCAGAGACTTGTGTTTTCTGACCACTTGGAAATCAGACTCCCTGATAGAAAATCAGGTAAAGTGTTTTAGTTGTGTTTTTTTTCTTTTTAATTTTTTTTTTGGAGACGTAGTCTGGCTCTGTCTGTCACCCATGGCTAGAGTGCCATGGGGTCAGCCTAGCTCACAGCAACCTCAAACTCCTATGCTCAGGAGATCCTCCTGCCTCAGCCTACCGAGTACCTGGAACTACAGGCACGCACCACCACGCCCAGCTAATTTTTCTATTTTTAGTAGAGACAGGGTCTCGGTCTTGCTCAGGCAGGTCTCACACTCCTGACCTCAAGCAATTCTCCTGCCTTGGCCTCCCAGAGTGCTAGGATTACAGGTGTGAGCCACCGTGCCCAGCCAGTGTGTTTTAGTTTTTATGTGACTAGTCATAATATAAATTTTCCACTAGTTCAAGGAGATGGGTGGACATGGTCATTACTATTTATTGATTTTCTAGTATTGGCTTGTTACTTTTAAAATAATTTGTCTTGAGTTGCAAGGTCCTGACTTATACACACTTCTTTAATGCTGTGTCTCTATTCTGGAATAGGTAAAACCCCTTGTCTTGAAGATTCTAAATGTGTGCTTGGATCATAGCCAGATAGACCTTCCTCTTTTTTCTCGAAAGAGAAAGAAAATCAAACAGAAACCTTCCCTGAACATCCTTCTAGTATTCCACAAAACAGAAACATCTGTTTCATTCCCTGAGTTAGAGACTGTAAAGAGTGTTGTTTACATTGATTCCTTATGCCAGGAAAAAAATAGAACTTAGAAACACCAAGAAATTGGATGGGGCTGAGTGTTAGATAGTCTTAGCGAATACAGCACGCCTGGCAGGTAGGTATTTATGGTTTGCTTTATAAGGCTGGTGTTATCAGTTGGACAGGAGGACATCAGGGAAGACACATGGCATCAGGGGTCCTTTGATACTGCTGACCTTTCATATGCTTGATTTATTGATGTCTAGTTGGCCAACTAAGGAGCAACTTGAGCCAGGCTCTGGCTCTGTCGGGGCAGCCATGCCCCCTCATGGTGCAGTAGCAATGGCCACTTGATCAAATGCTTTGAGAGCAGCATAAAAGGCACTAGAAAAAATACAGGTAGAACTTGTGTTTTGAGTGTTGTAGCTCTGGAGGGGAGCTATTTCCATTTGAGACCCAACCCTCATATGAGCTTTGTCGCGCTTCAATGTCCCCTGGAGCTCCATCCTTATAGACTCTGTTCGTTCCTGTCTGTGCCCTGTGTGCGGAGTCAGGCTTTGGTGTGCAGACCACTTGGCATTTCAAGCCTGCAGCTGTCAGTAAGACTTGATTGAAGGCTGGGGGTCAAGGACCCCTCTGCAGACTTTCTATGCAGTCAGTAACACAAAAAGACACATTTAAGAGACAATCCTGAGAGCAGGAATAAACCGAAATTAATTAAAAACTCAAAAAAGTATAATTTGTTGGGAAGCATACACTATGGACTTTTTGTTTGTTTATTTGTTTTAACCATTTTCAGGGAGGGATTTCTTTGATGTGCCAACAATGGCACTTTGAGGATTCATACGTGGTGGTAGACTGATGGTCGTGACTGTGGTGCTCTAATCCACAGCCTGGGAGACAATGTGAGCTTCCTAAGGGCAACAAGCTGAACCATCCAGGGGTTGAGGACCTGGCCAGGGTTGGGTAGTTGATGTCTAGTTGGCCAACTAAGGAGCAACTTGAGCCAGGCTCTGGCTCTGTCGGGGCAGCCATGCCCCCTCATGGTGCAGTAGCAATGGCCACTTGATCAAATGCTTTGAGAGCAGCATAAAAGGCACTAGAAAAAATACAGGTAGAACTTGTGTTTTGAGTGTTGTAGCTCTGGAGGGGAGCTATTTCCATTTGAGACCCCAGGGTGGGGCAGTTCTGAGTACAGGCTCAGAAATCCAGAGCCCATATTGTTCCTTGTCTTAGCCAACAGCCCAGCTATCTCAGCAGAGTGCTCCACTTCCCCTCCTCAGGGTCATTGTGGACTGGGCAGCACAGATCTGCCTTGCAGAGAGACCCTGAGCATCCACTGAGGATTTCTGAAGTGGGTAAGGATTCCTTAAAATGAAGGCATAAGAAAATAAAGTACTTTTGGAAGAGCAGGGCCAGCACACACATAGAGATTTCTCTGCCATCCAGACTTGAAAGGGCTGAAGCTCTCTGTGACAAGAAACTCAGAGCCAAAACTTTTCAGGAGTGGCAGTTTCCCCAAGTTATCTGCGATGACCCCTCACCTCTCCTCAAGCCCCTGACCACACATTAGCCACAAATATATTAGCGGGGATATCGAGAGGACAAACACCGCTGAACTCTGGCATTAAACCCGGAGTGCTCCAAGATCCCAAGTGCTGGCAAGCCTCAAAAACGAAAGGCAGCTCTTCCACGCAGCTCACCCCATCTGCACTTAGTTTCTATTTATAGAGATTCTGG
>VSMD01060544.1:0-58742 GCA_008750895.1 Mirza zaza | reverse complement strand
TTTTTTGAGACAGAGTCTCACTTTGTTGCCCAGGCTAGAGTGAGTGCCGTGGCGTCAGCTTAGCTCACAGCAACCTCAATCTCCTGGGCTCAAGCGATCCTTCTGCCTCAGCCTCCCGAGTAGCTGGGACTACAGGCATGCGCCACCATGCTCGGCTGATTTTTTCTATGTATATTAGTTTGCCAATTAATTTCTTTCTATTTATAGTAGAGACGGGGTCTCGCTCTTGCTCAGGCTGGTTTTGAACTCCTGACCTCGAGCAGTCCACCCGCCTCGGCCTCCCAGAGTGCCAGGATTACAGGCTTGAGCCACCGCGCCCGGCCTTGGCTCAGGTTTTAAAAAATCTTTTTATTTCTACATTATTTCAGGCTTACTGAAAAGTTGTAAGAATAGTACAAATAACTTCTCTATACTCTTTACCCAGATTCTCTAAATTTTACCACGTTTTTATCACTTTCTCTCCTCCTACACACACGTGCACACACATGCACATACATGCACACACGTGTACCCTGCACTTTAAAAAGACTGAGAGTAAGTTGCAAACATGAAACACTAGATACTTCACAGTGTATTTCCTAAAAGAAAGAACATTATCTTACGTAAACACGGTACAATGATCAAAATCACGAAAGTAACATCGATACACACTCTTAGCTAATCTATAGCCCTTCCTTGAATTCCACCAATTGTCCTAATAATCGTGTCTTTTACAGAAAATGAACATCCTGGAGCAGGCGTTACATCCTGTTGCCATGCTCCTCTAGTCTCCTTTTCTCTAGAGCAGTTCCTCTGTCTTCCCTTGTCTTTTGTGACCTTAGCATTTTTAATGAGTAAAGGCCAGTTGTTTTGTGCAACGTTTCTCAACCTGGGTATGCCTGATGTACCCTCACGATTATATTCGGGTATGCATTGTTAGCCAGAATATCAAGGAAATAATGTGTGTCTTCTTCAGTGCATTTTATCAGGAGTCACAAGAGGTCTGTTTGTGTCATGTCTGGTGAGGTTGACTTTGATGACTTGGTTTTGGTGGATCTGCCAGATTTTTCCATTGTAAAGTTGCTATCTTTCCCTTTGTAACTGATAAGTCATTTGCGAGGAGATGGTTTGAGATTACGTAAATATCCTGTTTCTCATTCAGACTTTCACTCAATAGTGAGAGCATCCATTGATCCATCCATTGAGTCCTACTGAATCACTTAATCTGATGATGGTGGCCGAATGCTGATTTTGTGACTCCATTGTTCCTTCCACATTATTGGCTGACATTCTATTAGGAGGAAGAGCCTTCCATCCCCCTATATCTATTTACATATTTGTATCAGAATGGCCTCATGGATTGTTTTTTTTTTCCCCATGGATTTCTACTTTGTTAAATGGGTTATAATCTTTACTATCATCATTTATTTTGATGCTCAAGTTGTCTGAGATTTAGTCATTGGAAGCCCCCTCAGGCTGTCTCCTGTGCTCTTTAGGCACATACACAACATTTTTTGAGGACACAACTCTGCTTTGATCCTCATCCAAGTCCTTCAGTAACATGGTTCACATGGTGCACCCTCCCCTATCCCCACACTGCAGTTTGTTTTGGAATCTCTGTCTTGGAGGGGTGGGCAGCTGTGACCAGGAGGGACCTGGTAGGTGTGGGCTCTGGCACCTGGATCTGAAGATGCTGCATATCAGTAGGGACTTGGCCAATGGGGTTAGTGGATACCGATACTACCATGGTGCACAACTTCTACAGAAGATCTCAGACTCCAGACTATACTTCCTCCAAAAAAGAGTGCAGAATGTTGTAATAGACCATTCTTCTTTGAGTTACTCAGAATCCATGGCTCTGGAATGGACCTCTAAGGGACACAGGCAGACAGAGTGTGACCGACAAAGTGGGTATAGAGCCAGGGCTGACATGTAAGGTTAAGCATGTTGTGCACTGCACAAAGGTGGCCTATTCATATTGTACATAGAGATTTGTATACTTATTTCAACATTTTTTCTAGCAGATGATGATAAAGTTCTTGTAACAAAACAGTGTATTATGACAACTCTTGGATAGTTTTCAAGAAGGGGTGCTTTAAAAAATTCCCACAAAAGCACCACTTGACTGAGCATCATGCCTGCTGCAGACCCATCCTGGGGTAGTGGGGATGTATGTCAGGGCACCTGGGGTCTTCTTGGCTTTCATCCAGCTGCACGCCTCCCTCCCTGTGCCCCATAGCGGTGGTGACACTGATCGAGGACGGGAAGAACAACTCTGTGTCGACTGAGTCCACATTGCACAAGGGGCGGGGGCACGCCTGCAGGCCATCTGACAGCTCCTACAACAGCCTGTACTCCACGTGTCTGGAGCTGTTCAAGTTCACCATCGGCATGGGCGACCTGGAGTTCACCGAGAACTACGACTTCAAGGCTGTCTTCATCATCCTGCTACTGGCCTACGTAATTCTCACCTACATCCTCCTGCTCAACATGCTCATCGCCCTCATGGGCGAGACCGTCAACAAGATCGCGCAGGAGAGCAAGAACATCTGGAAGCTGCAGGTGGGCCGGTTGGTGGGTGAGCAGCCAGGAGGGTGCCGGCTGCTCTGTCTGCTGCCCTGCACAGCTGGGGAGGGGGCAGGAAGCCTGGCCACGCCCAGGAATCAATCGAGCGGTAGCATCTCCCTCAGGGGACTCCCTTCCAGCAGGTTCCCCTGCCACCTTCATCTGCTCGGTGTCAGATTAGCTCAGCTGGCATTCATAGACACTGCGTTTGCCTGTGGGCTGGGTGGTCCCACGGGGAAATGATGGGGGGCTACCATGTCCAGAGTAGGCTCCAGGGACCAGACTCGGGGGAGCAGATAATATGGGGCAGGGCCCTGACAGCCACCTCTCTGTGCCACATAGGCCATTTCTACCTCCCCAGCTAACGACAATAAAAGTATCACTCTCATTAAGTAGCATATAGTCTATGACAGGTACCGTTCGAAGTGTCTTACCCGATCTCACTTAATCCTTGCAACAGTTCAATGAAGTAGATTCTATTACTATCCCATTTTTGGATAAAGACACTGAGGCATGGAGGGTTTAGGTGTCTGTATTCAAGGCCACACAGCTGGTAAGCAGCAGAGCCAGGACCTGGCCCAGGTGGTCCCACTTTAAGGCCCTGCTCTTAACTGCTGCCCTGTGTTGTCCCTTGCAAGCTCCTCAGGGAAGGGGCTGGGACACTCCATGTCCCTCTTCAGGCTGCCCTGCCCAGACCCGGCAGGCACCAGCCGTGCCTGGGCAGGTCCGAGGCTGGACAGGCTGTGCTCCTTTCATGGAGTGTGTCCCCACCAGGCAAACCTAGGGCAGAGGGCACTGGAGGTCCAGCTCGGAGGGGTCTGGGGCTGGGAGAGACCTTGGTGGGGCTGGTCCTGGCAGCCAGCACCAGCAGCCAGCGTTGCCCCCGCACGAGCCCTCGGCCCCTGCCTTTCCTGTCTTCCCGTAGAGAGCCATCACCATCCTGGACACGGAGAAGAGCTTCCTGAAGTGCATGCGGAAGGCCTTCCGCTCGGGCAAGCTGCTGCAGGTGGGGTACACACCCGATGGCAAGGACGACTACAGGTGGTGTTTCAGGTAACGCCCAAGCAGGAGTCCAAGCCTGGAGAGCTCTGGGGCTCAGCCGTGGGCACCGGGGACCCACCTTGCATCTCGGCTGGTGGGACGCAGACAATAAATATCGGAAAATTTGAGGTGTCCAGAAAGGGTCACCTGGTGAGTGGGGTCAGAACCAGGAACCAAATATTTAAAGTCCCCTGGCCTCGATGTGTGGTCAGAGAACACATCTTCCGGGGTGGTGTCCAAAAAGCAAGGCCCTGTCTGCCCTTCCCTGCCTGCCGGGCCTCCATCCTGCTCTGTGGGCTTCTGAGGATTGGCCCGTGGGGCTGAGCCCTTGGCCTGGGACGCGGGGCTTGGCTCCCAGCCCGCCAGCTCCCTGCTCCCCGTCCCCTCATGCTGCAGAGTGGATGAGGTGAACTGGACCACCTGGAACACCAACGTGGGCATCATCAACGAAGACCCGGGCAACTGTGAGGGCGTGAAGCGCACCCTGAGCTTCTCCCTGCGGCCAGGCAGAGGTGAGGCGTGAGGGGCGGGTGCCGTGGCACGGAGGCTCGTGGCCTGAGGTTGGGCAGGTGGCGCTTTGTGGATCCCCCACTCCTTGCAGGCTTCCTCACGCCCTATCCCTGCCCCTACCCCAGGGCTGCGTCACAGCCCCCGAGGGCAGCCACGTGCACACACTCAGTCACGGGCACTCTCACGTACCTTGCACGTGCCGGCGTGGCTGATGGCTCAGCAAGCCCGTGCAAGCCACTGTGCCAGCAGCTGGCCCAGGCTCCTGTCCCCAGTGCCCCAGGGCAGGCAGCTCAGCCCACATCCAGCCACCTGGGGTGGCCAGCTCACGCGGGCTGCCCTGCCTCCCCCGCCTGTCCCCCACACCCCACGAGTGCACGTCACATCATGGCTCTGGGAGGCCACGTGGACGTGGACAGGCATGTGTGAACTCTGACCTCTCATGGACACGTTCAGGCAAAGTGGAGGGGGGTGAGGGGGAGAGGAAAATGACCACCAGAAAGAAAGTCATTTAACAGTTATTGGTAAACATTTAACCATAAACATTGAATTAAAAGTCTAGAGAACATTTATTTAAGATGAAGTAAACATAGTTTATACTGAACAAATTTTGAATTATAATTACAACCGCACACTAATTCTTTGTTTTTGTTTTTTAAAACAGTTGTGGTAAAATATATATCACATGAAATTTGTCATTTTAACCATTTATTTATTTTTTATTTTTATTTTTTTGAGACAGTCTTGCTTTGTTGCCCAGGCTAGAGTGAGTGCCGTGGCGTCAGCCTAGCTCACAGCAACCTCAAACTCCTGGGCTCAAGCGATCCTACTGCCTCAGGCCCCCGAGTAGCTGGGACTACAGGCATGCACCACCATGCCCGGCTAATTTTTTCTATATATATTAGTTGGCCAATTAATTTCTTTCTATTTATAGTAGAGACAGGGTCTCGCTCTTGCTCAGGCTGGTTTCGAACTCCTGACCTCGAGCGATCCGCCCGCCTCGGCCTCCCAGAGTGCTAGGATTACAGGTGTGAGCCACTGCGCCCGGCCTTAACGATTTTTAAGTATACAATTCAATGGCATTAAGTACATTGACATTGTTGTGCAGCCTTCACCACTATTCTCAGAACTTTCTCATCATCCTAAACTGACACTTGGTACCCACTAAGCAGTAAGTCTCTTTTCCCCCTTCCCCTCAGCCCCTGGTAACTTCTATTCTGTTTTCCCTTTTGTGTCTGACTGAATAGTATTCCATTGCATGGATAGAGCACATTTTGTTTATCCATTCATCTGTTGATTGACATTTGGGTTGTTTCTGCCTATTTTTGGCTATTGTGAATAATGCTATGAGCACTGGTGTACAAGATACTGTTTGATTCCCTGCATTCAGTGATTTTGGGTCTATACCTAGGAGTTGAATTGCTGGGTCATAGGATAATTCTATGTTTAACTTTTTGAGGAACTGTCAAATTGTTCTCCAAAGCAGCGGCATCATTTTACATTTTACATCATTTTACATCATTTTACATTTCCACCAGCAATGCACGAGAATTCTCATTTTTCCACATCCTCACCAACAGTTGTTCTTATTTTTTTTCATCCTTTCTTTCCTTTTTTTTAAAATTAAAAACATGCTAGTGGGTGTGAAGTGATACTATATCTCATTGTGGTTTTGATATGCATTTCGCCAAGTGATAGTATCTTATCATGCGGATATTTGCTATTTGTAGATATTCTTTGGAGAAATAGTTATTCAAGCCCCTTGTCTGTTTTAAATTTGGCAGTTTATTTGTAGCTGAGTTGTAGGAGTTCTTTATATATTCTGGGTATTAATCCTTTATCAGATGTAAGATTTGCAATATTTTCTTCCATTCTGTGGGTTGTCTTTGCACTCTTTTGAGGGAGTTCTATGGTGCACAAAAGTTTTTAATTTTGATGAATTCCAATTTACCTAATTTTTTCTTTTGTTGTCTGTTATTTTGGTGTCATATCCAAAAACTCACTGCCAAATTAAATGTCATGAAGATTTCCTCCTGTGTTGTTTCCTATGAATTTTATAGCTTTAGCTCCCTACCATTTTTGTTTTTTGAGACAGAGTCTCACTTTGTTGCCCAGGCTAGAGTGAGTGCCATGGCGTCAGCCTAGCTCACAGCAACCTCAAACTCCTGGGCTCAAGCAATCCTGCTGCCTCAGCCTCCCAAGTAGCTGGGACTACAGGCATGCGCCACCATGCCCGGCTAATTTTTTCTATATATATTAGTTGGCCAATTAATTTCTTTCTATTTATAGTAGAGATGGGGTCTCGCTCTTGCTCAGGCTGGTCTCGAACTCCTGAGCTCAAAGGATCCGCCCACCTCGGCCTCCCAGAGAGCTAGGATTACAGGCTTGAGCCACTGCGCCCGGCCAGCTCCCTACCATTTTAAAGTTGCTTTTTTCTTGATTTGGCAGTTTCTTGGTTACTGTGAAACTTGAATCCTTTTCCAGAGTTCTGACAAAGTTGGGTATGAAGTTTCTGCTTGTTTTTTTTTTGATGTTTTTGTGGAGAAATGGGTATTTGGAGCTATCTACTTTGCCATTTTGCTGATGTCACTCTTGAACTAATTCTTTTTTTTTTGAGACAGAGTCTCACTCTATTGCCCAGGCTAGAGTGAGTGCCGTGGTGTAGGCCTAGCTCACAGCAACCTCAGTCTCCTGGGCTCAAGCCATCTTCCTGCCTCAGCCTCCAGAGTAGTTGGGACTACAGACATGTGCCACCATGCCTGGCTAATTTTTTCTAAATATTTTTAGTTGTCCAGCTAATTTCTTTATTTTAATTAATTAATTTAGCTAATTAATTTCTTTTATGTTTAGTAGAGACGAGGTCTCGCTCTTGCTCAGGCTGGTCTTAAACTCCTGAGCTCAAATGATCCACCTGCCTCAGCCTCCCAGAGTGCTAGGATTACAGGTGTGAGCCACCACGCCCAGCCTGAACTAATTCTTGAACAAAGAATGAATCAAATGTTAATAGTTGTTTTTTGCTTTTTTGGCAGGGTGAGGGAAGGGACATAATTTTTCAGACCGATTAACCTGATATTATGATACTCCATCTTTCATATTTAATACTGCTTCATAGAGAAGCTCATTTTTATATTTTATAAACTTAAAAATCATCTTTATTGAGATGTATTAAATAATTTACATATAAAATGAACACATTTTAAATGTGCAGTTTTATAAATATTTACAAATGTACATGCTCAACCACCACCCAACTCAAGATACAGAACATTTCCATCCTGCAGGAAAGTACCTTGTGACCTTTGGTAGCCAATTTGACTCCCCCATCCCAGGCCATTATTTGTCTAACTGCTATCATTATAGATTTGTTTTACATCAGCTTTGTTTATTTGAAAAGGTCTGTTTTACCCTCATGTTTGTTTCATTGGATATAGAGTTCTGGGTTAGCAGCTGTTGTTTTTTTTTTGTTTGTTTGTTTTTAATTTCAACACTTTCTGTTTCTCCATTGTCTCCTGGCCTCCCTTGTTTCTGAAGAGAAGTCATCGTTATTTGCACTGTTGTTCTCCTGTATGTAACGTATCTTTTCTTCCTCTGGCTGCTTTCAAAATAATCTGTTTTATAGTTTTCAGCAGTTTGACTAAGGTGTGCTTAGGTATGAATTTCTTTGTTTTTATCCTGCCTGGGGTTTGCTGAAATTCTTAGATCTATACATCAATATGTTTAATTAAATTTGGAAAGCTATATATATATGTTGCTTCATTCTCCCTATTTTCTTCTTTTGGGATTCCAATTACATATATGTTAGACCATCTGATATTATCTCATAGATCTCTGAGGCTTTGTTCATTTTTACTCAAACTTTTTTTTCTATTTCTCAAATTTGATAATTTTTTTTTTGATCTGTCTTCAAGTTCACTGACCCTTTTCTTAGCCATCTTCAAATTGCTGTTAAGCCCGCCTACGAAATTTTACACTTGAGGTATTGTGCTTTTCGATTCTAGAATTTCTATTGGGTTCTTTTTTATGTTTTTCATTTCTCTGCTGAGATTCCCTAGCTGATTCCTCATTAAGACCATATTTTCTTTTAGTCTTTTGAACATACTTATAATAGCTGCTTTATTTTTTATTTTTCATAACTTGTTTCTGTTGATTTTTTTTTTTTTTTTTTGGTAAATCTTTCCCAAGACGCTTTCAGATTTAAAAATAAATAAAGTTGGTATTACAGGTGCTGGTCAACCTTCTTGTGCCCTTGTACCTCAGCCTCTGGGGTAAAGGTGAATGTCCAGGTCAATGCAGTGGTATCTTTGCCAGGAATAATAGCTGCTTTAATTCTCTGTCTATTAAATCCAACATCTGGGCTGTCTTAGAGTCAGTGTCTATTGATTGCTATTTTTCCTGACTATGGGTCACATAGTTTCTTTGCATATTTAGTATTTTTAAATCAGTTATAGTTAGTATTAGTATCAGTTATAATTAGTATAGTTAGTCATAGTTAGCATTTTAAAATAGTATACTGGACATTGTAGATAATATACTGTAGAGACTCTGGATTCTGTTACCTTCCTTTAAAGAATATTGAATTTTTGTTCAGTTGGCAGTTCAGTTACTGATGAAATCACCTTGAACTTGTGTAGGCTTAGCTCTCACCTTGTGAATTTCACTCTCTGGAGGGGGGGGGGTCGCAGTTTTTCACTGCCTGTTGTCCTCTGCCTAAAAATATTTGCTGCGTGTATTTTGCCTAGTTTTATAGTTGTTGATAGCAGGATGGCTGGCTCAGTACTAGATTTTCCATTATAGCTGGAAGTGAAAGTCTGTTTTTATCAAAGGCTCATAAAACTGGAAAACTGCTCAAGGTATTCACCCATTTTTCCACAGGCTTCCTGCATACCTGGGATTTTTCTATGAGTCTAATTAGAAGCACTCCCTGTGTTGCATCATAATACTTACAGATTATCTCTCCTTCAATAGTTAACTGGTCTAACTTTGCCAGAGAGGTATTTGAAGATGGCATTGCATGTGATTTAAGCAGTTTTCTCATGTCAATCTCATAGATTTCATGAAATCCCACATCTTTTTCAAGATTTGCTGTTTCACTTTGCAGTTGATTTGTATTATGTTTGCATGACATTGTTGGCAGTTTACAACAACGCACATTCACTGGTGATATTACTAAAGACATTGAGCCAGTGGCTCAACACACCCATCCGTGTTAATTGGGTCAGGGATGGAGGATGGTTGGAGGTTGCCTGATTTCAGGCTTATAATTAATTAGTGAATATTGCCTGAGAAATATTCAGGCAATATTGCTGAATATTGCCTGAATATTGCTTTCTTGCTTTCTTGCTCAACTTTGTAACAGTAGAAACTTCAGTAATGAATAGTCAGATAATTCAGAGGACAAAGACCTCTCCTCTCCCCACCAAACACGGTGTGTGATTGGAAGGGGCATAGGGGGATGCGTGAGAGAAAAGCCAGGGGAGAAAAGTTTAGTAGAAGAGGGAGTGGGAGCATGTGAAGGTGTCCAGGCATCAGAACTGTGGGCCATGGGCGCCAGATGTCCTGTGCTGACTCTGAAAGCCCTTGAACCAGGGCTAGGCCACGTAGTCCCTGAGGCTGGGTGTCAAACACCCAGCCAGCCAGTAGACAGTGTCCCAGCTGGCCTGTGTCCCCACAGAGCCCTCCTGCTACTATGCCCGGGTTCCCAGAGGGCTGGTCCTTCAGGATTGGAGCTTGGTGTCAGACAGGCCAGTGTCCGCCTGCTGGGCTGGGGAAACACCAGGACCTGCAGAATTCAGCTAGAATAGTCATGACGGGACCAGCTTCTGGCATTGTGGTGCCTTTGAGATGTGGCCAGTGTTGGACACCAGCAGAGGGGCGGAGGCTGGGAGGTTGTGCGTTTAGGCTGGTTTTCCAGAGAGATCTGACTCAAGGTGGCCCACCAGAGGGCTTGGCTGACCAGGGCTGTGGCAAATGGAAGGGGAGCACACACAGCCTTCCCACTTGGCTGCCACCTGCCTGAGATGGCCAGAGGCCAGAGGTGACTCTGGGGAAGACAAATGGGTCTTCCTCAGGAGCCTGGGATTTCAGACCAAACTTGACGTCCCCATGCGAGGCCCAGCGTCCCTTTGCTTCCCTTGGCGTTGTTCCCAATCTGCTATGCCCTGGTGGGGCCTGAACCCCACATCCGTATTCTTTGGCTGGTGTTCATCACCCTGACTTGGATCGGTGTGGAGCCACTCACGGGGCAGGCCCGGCGCTGCTCTGTGGAGAACTCCTCTCCCTCCCGCTCGGGCAGGGAGGAAATGGAGGCCGAGGGAGGCAAGCGATGGACTTTCTTGAGGTCACAAACAAGTCAGGGCGGGATAGAGGAAGAGAATTTAAGGGGCCATCAGGGTGAGTGAGGCTCCTTGAAAAGCTGAGGGAAGAGGACATTGCACCCATCCCGGTACCTCAGGAAGCACTCTCAGGCCGGGGCCTCCTTTTGTCTGGAGACTTGTGAGGCTGACAGGTAAATGTCTGTTTGTTTTGCTGCCTCCAAGGTAGTGATGATATTTTACCGTTCAGCTTCAGGGAGAAACTGGAAGAACTTTGCCTTGGTTCCCCTTTTAAGAGACGCAAGTACCCGGGACAGACACTCTGCCCAGCCTGAGGAAGTGCACCTGAGGCAGTTTGCGGGGTCCCTTAAGCCAGAGGACGCCGAGGTCTTCAAGAATCCCGCTGCTTCCGGAGAGAAGTGAGGACCGCGCTCGGGGTGCTCTGGACGCTGAGCCCTCGGAGACCCCGCTACCGTGGGGGGCTGTTGGGGAGCACCCGTGCTCTGTCAGCCGCCTGGCCCGCTCCGTGCCTGCCCAGACGTCCTTGCCTAAGACCGCACGGGACGAGCTGCGGGAAGCATTGGCAGACGCACGGGAAGAGACGCGCCTCCAGCCATCACTGTCCCCGTGTGAATCTCCTAACAGGAAGTGACCTGGCTTTCGAGTTTCTACTCGCTTTATTAAACAGTGTGAATGGCGTACCTCTCCTGGGACACACAGGTTAGGCCCTTGTTTTTTTTTTTTAATTTTATATGACTGGGAGCAAAAGTAAATGAAGACCAGGAAAACACCCTGGAGAACAAAAAACTCCCTGTGATATGAAATGCCGAAGCCCTTCCTCCCTGCATTGTGCTTACTGTCTCATCTGCCCAGGGTGGTCAGGCGGGTGATGTCGCTTCCTCCCCGGAGAGGGTGGGACAGGCTAGTCCCATTCCCAGCTCTGGCCGAACCAGGTTGTGGCAGGAGTGGCTTCATCCTTCTGTGTGATATATCACAGTCTCCAACTTAGTAGCTCTATTGCAGTCCAGATAAAGAGCACAGAACCATATCCCAAAGCCACATGGTGAGAAGTTTTCAATGATCTTCCATTTGTAGGGACCCCAGTTCTGCTCCCTTGCTGTGGTATGTGCTTCTACCCCCATTCATCCTGTCATCCATCAAATAAAGACATACATGTATATCATATGAAGTGTGACGTTTGTACTAGTCACTGGGCTGGCATAGCTAATTGGCTCTGTGCAGTCTGTGCATGTGTGTGTCTGTGTCTGTGTACATTACCCCCTATGGCTAGGAGCACACGTGTGTGCATGTGTGTGGATGCACATGTGTGTGTATGTGATGTGTATCTGCATATACTACCCCATGGCTAGGAGCACACGTGTGTGCATGTGTGTACATGCATGTGCGTCGGTGTACAGTATTCCCTATGGCTAGGAACACACATGTGTGCATGTGTGTGCATGTGTGTCTGCATACACTACCCCCGATGGCTAGGAGCACACATGTGTGGATGCACATGTGTGCACATGTATGTGTGTACATACATGTGTGTCTGTGTACACTACCCCCTATGGCTGGGAGCACACGTATGTGTACATGTGTGTGGATGCACATGTGTGTGCATGGCAGGTGTGTGTGCATGCTCTGCCCCACATGGCTAGGAGCCTCTGGTCACCCTTTTGTTGTTACCCATGGGTGAGGGCACTCCTTCACATATACACCTATTATAGTCAGCAAACTATGGCCCCCGGGCCCAATCCAGCCTGCCACCTGTTTTTGTAAATAAACCTTTATTGAAACACAGCTGTACCCATCTTTTACATATTGCCCATGGCTGTATTTGTAGCAAAATGCAGAGTTGAGTAGTTGCAACAGAAACCCAATAGCTCACAAAACCTAAAATATTTACTGTGTTGCCCTTTACAGAAAAGTTTGCCGACCCTTTGTTTATGGATAGAACTTAAGAAACAACAAACGGTTTAGAAGAGAGGTCGGTCCCAGGCACGGGCCGGTTCTCTCAGTGTGCGTGGAGTGTGCAATGAGCTGCCTGAGCATGGAATTGTTGGATGTCGGTTCACGAAAGGATGGATGACTTTAGCTTTGTACCTACTGGAAGATGTGTTTCTGGAGGAAATAGTGGGGCCCGCCTTCCTGTTCTCCACCATGGCGTCTGCCTGCACGTGGGAGGCTGGACGGAGGAGCCAAGGACTGGCCCGCCAGGGGCCTGCGTGGGCAGCGAGTGACAGACTGACCACGGCAAGTGAGCGTAGAGGAGGAATGCGGACAGCCCGGGGTGAGGCAAATGTTTATGAAAGTGCTTGATGTGTGTGTCCTGCAAGCCTCATAACAGCTTGTGAAGAAGCTATTATTAGTCCCATTTTATAGACGAGAAAATCAAGGCTCCGACAGTTCATAAGGTCACACAGCCAGTAAATAGCATCCCCTGGTTCTGACCCCTGCCAGTCTGATTCCAAAGCCTGTGTCTTCACTGCCATGTCAGGCTGCCTGGCAGGGAACAGGCCAGGACATGCCAGCCCATCCCGGGGCAGAAGGCAGAGTGTGGGCTTCGCACGCCTGTCGTGGGCCCGGGACTCCTTGTTTTACCTTGCAGGCCTTTCTCGGAAAATATGTGGATGCCGAATATTTGCAAATTCTGCAAATTGGGTCAGCGTTCGAATTTGCTCAGAGCTGGAAGGAATCCTGTGGGTGTTCTTTTGCAAAAGGAATGAGCAAAACCTTTTGTGTAACCCTAGGGTTGCTTAAAGAAGGACATACCTGCAACTGGCCTGTTCTTTTTCTTCTTTCTTTTCTTTTTTGTTTTTTTAATAAGCTTTATTTTTAGAGCAGCCTTAGGGTCACAGCAAAATTGAGCAGAAGGTACAGACAGTTCCTATACACCCCAAGTGGCCACAAACCCACAGCCTCTCCTGCTATCAATGTCCCACAGGACAGTGTGCACTTGTTATAGTCGATGAACCTGCATTGCTACATCATTACTATCCAAAGTCCATTAGGGTTGCTCTTAGGACAAAGATGTAATGACATGTGCCCATCATTAGAGTACCAGAGTAGTGTCACTGTCCTTTTACATCCTCCGTGCTCCTATTCGTCCCTCCCTCCCCCAACCCCTGACAACCACTGATCTTTTTACTGTCTCCATACTTTTGCTTTTTTCCAGCATGTCGTATAGTTGAAATCATCACACCATACAGAGCCTTTTGGGATTGGTTCATTTCACTTAGCAATATGCATTAAAGTTTCCTCCATGCTTTTTCACAGCATGAGAGCTCATTTCTTTTTATCGCAGAGTAATATCCCATTCTCTGGATGCATCACTCTAAATCTGCTCACCTACTGAAGGGCGTCTTGGTTGCTTTCAAGTTTTGGCAATTATGAATAAAGCCGCTGTGAACATCAGTGTGCAAGTTTTTGTGTGGATGTATGTTTTTAACTCCTTTGAGTAAATACCAAGGAGTGTGATTGGTGGACTTGATGGTAAGAGCATGTTCAGTTGTGTACGAAACTGCCAAACTGTCTTCCAAAGTGGCTGTACCATTTTGGGTTCCCGGGAGCAATGGATGAGAGTTCCTGTTGCTTCACATCCTTGTCAGCATTTGGTGGTGTCAGGGTTTTTGATTTTGGCCATTCTAATAAGCACGTAGTGGTCTTTTTCTTTTTTCTTTGTCTTCTTTTTTTTTTTTTTCTGTTGCACGTGCTCTTTCTCTCTCTCTGTTTCACTCTTTAGCATTTTCATTTAAACTTTTAATAGCATTGACCAATGTGTTGTATGCATTTACATTTTAGCATGTTCTATTTTTCTTCTGGTCATATTCACTTTTCTGTGTTTTTTTTTTTTAAACTAATGCTCTTAAAATAAAATGGTAAATGTGAGAATGAAACAAAACAAAATCATTGTTTTATAAGATACTATTATTGATTTCTGTATTTATGCTTTTTAAAAAGTTTATTTTATTTTATTTTATTTATTTATTTATTTATTTTGAGAGAGAGTCTCACTTTGTTGCCCAGGCTACAGTGCCATGGCATCAGCCTAGCTCACAGCAACCTCAAACTCTTGGGCTCAAATAATCCTTCTGCCTCAGCCTCCCGAGTAGCTGGTACTATAGGTATGCACCCCCATGCCTGGCTAATTTTTTCTATACATTTTTTAGTTGTCCAGCGAATTTCTTTCTATTTTTAGGAGAGACAGGGTCTCTTGAACAGGTTGGTCTTGAACTCCTGACCTTGAGCGATCCTCCCACCTTGGCCTCCCAGAGTGCTCGGATTACAGGCGTGAGCCACCATGCCCGGCCTGAAAAGTTTGTTTATTTATTTATTTATTTTTGAGACTGAGTCTCACTTTGTTGCCCAGGCTAGAGTGAGTGCCCTGGCGTCAGCCTAGCTCACAGCAACCTCAAACTCCTGGGCTCAAGCAATCCTCCTGCCTCAGCCTCCCAAGTAGCTGGGACTACAGGCATGCGCCACCATGCCCGGCTAATTTTTTTCTATATATATTAGTTGGTCAATTAATTTCTTTCTATTTATAGTAGAGACGGGGTCTTGCTCTTGCTCAGGCTGGTTTCGAACTCCTGACCTCGAGCAATCTGCCTGTCTCGGCCTCCCAGAGTGCTAGGATTACAGGTGTGAGCTACCGCGTCTGGCCTAAAAAGTTTATTTTTAATAGACAAGTAAAAATTCTATTTATAGTGTACAACGCGATGTTTTGCTATATGCATACATTGTGGAAGGACTAAATCAAGCTAACATATGCATCACCTCACTATTTTTTTTTGTGATGAGAATACTTAAAATCTACTCTCTTAGCGATGTCAAGTCTGTTGTTGTCTCTCTATCTCCATCTTCATGTCCTTCCCTCCATCACCTGGAAGCAGGAGGAGCCACACTCAGAGTCCCCCATGGGGCAGGTGCTCGGCTCTCCTGTTCCAGGAGCCGCAGTGGCCTGCCAGGCGCCCTGCTGAGCCCTGTCGGGCCAGGCTGCTCAGGCCCGAGGCTGGTGACTGGTGACGGAGATGGGCCTGGCTGCCCCATTCCTTCCTCACGGCCCCTGGCAGGGCATTTCCTAGAGTGTGTGAGGCGCTAGGCCGCTCCTTGCTTGCACCCACCACACGCAGACCCCTTCTCTCCCTCTTCCCCCTGGGGGGCTGGAACTTGTGGGCTTGCCTCTTAGGCTTGGTGTCTGCAGGGCTTGGGAGTTTCAGGGAGGCAGGGAGGGTCTGCTCATGGCCTGCCTGCTGTGCCCTCTGTTTTATGGCAGGCAGGGGACGTCTCCATGTGGTGGAGATAGACACTGCTGGCCAAGGCTTCCGCTCCGACCTCAGTCAGGTGGGCTGGGGCACACGTCGGGTATCCAGGGGTGGCCTCTTGGGAGCAGGGTTGGGGCAGGGTTGTCCAGGGGCTGCCCTTCCCCTCTCCTGGCCTGCATCCTGCCCCAGGCCCCCGCCTACTTCCCTGCTTGTCTTCCTCCACACATACAATTGGCAAGGTCCCTTCTTGGGACTGGAGTCCCTTCTTGGGACTCCAGGCTCTGTGTGCTCCGTCCACAGCCAGGGAAGAATCTGAAAGGTGGGCACAGCAAGGCTCATGCTGCTACCAGGAGCGAGGAGCCCAGGAGTGGGGACAGCTTCTCAATCCTTCCAGGCTCCCGAGTTGGGGTGGCTAGGAATGAGTGCTGAAAGTCACCCATGAGCCAGCCACGATTCAGCGGGCCATGCTAGGTGGGCGTGTGCAGAGCACGACTGCTGGCTCCACACTCCTGTGACTGTGCGGTGTGGACCCCAGACACAGGACAGGAACCGCACCGGGGCATCTGAACCCTGGCATGGGCCAGCCGGGGTCCAGTCAGTCTTTGTCTTGGGTGCTGGCTCAGCCCGGCTGATCACTTCCCTGCCATCACTTTGGTGGCAGCATCCCCACCAGGCCCAACCCTGTGAGGTTGGGCCAACATGGCCCTGTGGGAGAAGGAGCCAGGGCCAACCCTTTGCTCTCATAGACTCCTCCCTCCTTCCAAGTCCAGCTCAAATGCTCCCCCTTTCCTGTTCCCATCCCATCACCCCCATTAGAGGGGCTTCTCCCCTCTTTGGTGATCTGAGACCCTTTTGTCCTTGTCACCTGCCTGGTGGGGCTACGGTTCCTGCCTGAGCTGTCTCCCCCGTGGTCCATGCGTGCCGTGAAGGTGGAGATGGCCTTCTCCAATTCTGGGTCCCTCGCTGTCCCCTTGATTCCCTGCCAGGGCCTCCCGTGTGGGCGCTACACATCTCAGGACGTGTAGGGTTGAGTGGGGTTGGATGTGGACCAGCCCAAGGGGCGGGGCTGCTGCTTCCAGGTGTTTGAGGTGGGATGAGGTTTCCATGAAGCGGTGGCTCTTGCTCTGCTGGGTGGGATCTCCCTTCTTCCTCACTGAGCACGACGTGCCCCCTGGGTGGGAGACCAGGGGCCTTTTAACCAGCTCCCACCTGCCCTCTGAGGAAAAGTATTAACAGAAGGAAAACTCACACTGTCATTGGGCAAGAGTCACATGCCCAGATTCTGAGCAGTCGGAAGCGAGCTGGGGGTGTGGGCTGAGTCAGGAGAGGGCAGTTGGGTACGGCAGGGCCACGGTGCTCGGCCCGAGGTTGGGCTTCAGCGTGGAGTTTCAGGCACAGGTTGTGAGTGGGAACTTCAGGACCCCCTTGACCTAAACTGCAGAAGCCGCCTCCTGCTTTGCCCACGTCTGCATGCCCTGTCTGTCCTCGCTGGCCACAGGTCCTGCCCTCCTATGGCCTAGAAGCCTGCCCCTGCCCCTGCCCCTCCCCAGGCCCGGCGGGATTCGGGGTGAGGGCTTGCCTCACGATGGCTGTCGGCAATTCCCTGCTGCGTCCCTGTCAGCAGAGACTTCCTGCTCCGTCCCAGTCCCGTCTTGTCAGCATCTTGCCCTCGGGAGCAGGTGTGCAGTTCCCGGGTGAGGTGACTCGAGGCAGACAGGACTGCCCCCGCCTTGCTCCACCCTCTCCCTGGTGGCGGCCCGGGCCAGGAGGGAGGGCAAAGAGTCTCCCCGCCTCGCTCTGGCCTTGGAGAAAGGTGGCCTGGGCAGCTGCTGGGAGCACACATTGGCTTGACAAGAACAGTGATACCTAATAGCTGTCTCTGTGTACTGAGCTCTTCCTGTGCTCTGGGGCTCGTTCTGGCCCTGTCTGCCCACTCGGTCATTTAAGCCCCACGGTAACCGGGGTGCATTTCACAGATGAGGAAACGGAGGCTCACAGAAATGACTTGCCTAAGGCCACACAGCCGGGAAGGGGCACGGTGGCCTGACACCAAGGCCCGTGATGCCTGACTGCTGGTGGGAAGCACTGAGCGGGCACTTCCTCTGTCTCTGAGAGTCCTGAGCCCAGGGACTGACTTTGAAGGATGACTGACGAGTCTTGAGGCTGCCCACCCTGGGGTCAAGCAGGCCAGCCCCAGCTGTGGCTTTCCTTCCCAGGGGTCAGGGTGGAGCCCTGGACCATCTACTAAGCCCTCCCACCTTCATGACCTCTTCGAGTCTGCATGGCATCTTTGGGAAGTAGGTGTTATGATTCCCATTTCCCAGTTGGGGAAACTGAGGCCTGTGATGGGAGGTACCTGTCCAGCATCAAATACCAGAGAGGGAAGAGTTGGGACCAGACCTTCGGCCTTGGCACCTGCTGCCGTCTCTGCCTTTCCCCCACGGGGGTGAGGCTGCCGTGTGGGTGTGGGGGTGACTCACGCAGGGCACGTGGGCGGGCGGGCGCTGCAGCTGTGGCTGGTGGGTGTGGCCTGCCTGGCGCCAAGGGCAGGTGGCCCAGCCAGTTCTGCCTCTGACACTTCATTCCAGCCATCCCTCTGCCTGCGATGAGAGCCTCCCGCCGCCTCAGCCTCGGTCCCACCGGGGGGCCTTGGGCTCCGGACATGCGGTGATGTCAGAGCAAGGGCTACCACTGCCACCCAGAACCTCACCAGGTGAGTCCTCCCTGCACGAGGCCCCTGGGGAGCTCAGAGCATGGACTCCAGGAACCCACTGGGCCACGTCTGCCCTTTACCAGTAGGCCTTGGAGGACAGCTTGGAGGAGCTTGGGCCTCTAGCAGGGGAAACAAAGCCGAGAGCCCCTGGCTGCAGGGTGTGTGCGAGAATACAGGTTCTCACGGATCCAGGACCCTCTCCCTGAGGCTTGGGGGTGCTGGGGAGGGAGAGCCTCTCACGGCTGCTGAGGGGCGGAGGGAGGATCCTGTCTCCCCAGTGGGACTAGGGATGTGGCTTTCCGGGGCAAGGGTGTGACGGGAGTTCAGGATGGGGAGAGGTGGCCCCAGAGCGGGAGGGGACAGGGCCCCGGCGTCTCCCAGGTGCTGAGCCAGCGCTGTGGCCCTGGGCTGGGTCTATCTCCCAGGAAAGGCCTTTTCAGGCCGGGTCAGGGATTGGGAGGCGCAACATCCCACCTCCCAGGTGAGAAAGCTCCGGCCCAGAGAGAGGGAGGGCCAGGGCGGCGAGAGAGTCCAGCAGGTGAGAACGCCGGTTTATGGGGTGACTCAGGGAGCTAATTATAGCTGCCGCGGCCCTAGTCCAGAGCCGTCCTGACCTTTTCCTGCCCCCGCTGCCCAGGGCAGGCCACACTCAGGCCCGTGGCAGGGAGGACGGAGCAACTCACTGTCAGGGCTCCAGGGTCCTTGGGGACAATGCATCCCATTTCTCGGAAGCGAAAGCAGAAGCCCAGGGAGGGGCGAGGGACATGTCCTCCATCCCTTCCTGTCACTCTTGGCTCAGCCCTGTCTTTTAGCTACACCACAGGCCACACTGCGTGCTGGGGTGGCAGTCAAGGCCACCTCGTTTTCATCTGGCTGCAACTGGAAATGGGCAGGGACCGTGTGCCTGTGATGCCCTCCTGGTGGGTACCTCCACCCACACTGCAGGCCCAGAGCTCTTCCCCAGATGCACTCCTATCCTAAGCCTGCTCACTGCTGTGGCGGTGGGGGCTCACTGCAGCCTGCCGACCGCCTGCTCTGGCCATGTCCCCTAGGAAGCTGTCCTGTTGGGGGCAGGACCAGCAGTGGCCCCGGCTCCACCCCATCCAGCTAGGTTCTTTTTACAGGAACCCATCCCTTCTGTGTCCCTGGCGGTGACTCAAGCTGAGAACTTAACTGCAGACTCAGCTCCTGTCCACACAGCCCTTTCCCCTCTCCGTCTCATCCTCGGTGGCCAGCTACCCCTTCCCCGTCCCGGTGGCCCCCGCAGCAGCCTCCTCCTGGCCTGCTGGGCTGCCACCCCCATGCCCCTGCTCTCTCTAAGGCAGCTGTCTCTTGTGTAACCAGATCCCCACCCCCCATGCTCCCAGCTGCCCTCGGGGTCAGACTCAGCTGCTAAGTGGGGCTTGAGGCCCCTGTAGGGAGGCCCAGCCTGCTCCCAGCCTTTCGCTGCGGGGACTGCCCATGACGTCCCCAGGCTCTCTGGCCACACCAGCTCTTGCGTCTCACTGGACTTTCTTGGTCCCCGGTCCTAGCCCAGGCTGTGCCGTCTGCCTGCACTGCCCTTCCTGCACACAGCAGCCCCCAAGGCCCCTTCCAAGATGCTCTCCTAGGGTCCTCGGGAGACGGAGACATATCTGTCCCCCTTCCCAACATTTCCATACCTTTGGGGGTTCAGCACGGTGCCCAGGCCATACCGAGCAGCAGTAAAGCAGGTCTGGGCTGAGGGGTCGGCCTCCTCCACTCGGGGCAAAGGGACTCAGCTGCTCCCGCCAGGCGAGGGGAAATCCAGCGGACAGCTGAGGCCGGTTGCGCTCAGCTTCGGGTGGGCGAGGGAGGTGATCAGCGTGTTAGCTGCAGAGACCACCTGGGCGCCGAGAAATCCGAAACACCCTGGGAGCTCGAGGCTGTTACTAGGAGCACAGTGTCTAGAGCACAGGAGGTAACGTCTTGCTCTGTTGAGGTCAGATCTCTTCGAGAACAGCTCTGAACACAAAATCTGAGCGGGACATGGGGAAAGTAGAGCTCATTCTCGTTAGTCCGCCTGGAGACAGCCGGTGCTGGAGATGGCGTCTTGAGAGAGGTTAGGGGCACGGTGGTCCCCACCTGGACACCCTGCTGGGCTCCCCTAGGACCATAGGAGCAGGGGAAGCTTCAGGGACAGTCTCTCTGTCCTTGGGAAGGGTGGGTGACTGGGGAAGGTAGGGAGTGAGCTTCCTGCCCCAGGAAGTGTGAGCAGGAACCGGATGTGCCGCATGGGCGTCTGAAGCCCCCTGAAGCTCTTCCATGCCCCCCAACAGGAGCACTGCCCATGCTTGTGTTCCAGCCATGAACGCCCACCCCAAGGAGATGGTGCCTCTCGTAGGCAGGAGAGTCGCCGCCCCCAGTGGGAACCCTGCCGTCCTGCCAGAGAAGAGGCCGGCGGAGGTCACCCCCACGAAGAAGAGGTAGGACGAGAAGCTCGGGGACTGGGATCCTCGCTGGGAGGGGCACAGGACGGGGCCTGGCACCCACCCAGGGAACCCTATTGTTGGGTAGACCCGAGACGCTCGGCCTCATCTGGGGTGGCCTGGTGCCCGCTAGCTGTGACTGCGGGGCACAGTAGGGGGAACAGCATCGTACACTCGGGGACTGAGCTGGGGAGGTCTGTGTTGCTGGCACAATCAGGGAGGCCTCCTTGGAGGGGTCAGGGGGCACCGGGGTGGAAACAGTCAGGAAGGCTCCAGGTGAGGCTGGAGCCATCCTCAAGAGAAGGAGCAAAAAGGTGGGTGGGAATGCCAGGTGGCCCGGACCCTCCGCAGGGCACATTTTCCGCTCCAACCCACTGTGCACCAGCCAGGTTAGTCCAGCGCTCAAACTCCACCTGTGTAATGGGGACGCACGCAATGGCACCAGCTCATGGGGTGATGGCTAATTGGGATCACGTCAACAAGTGCTCAGCACGGGGCCCGGCATGCGATTAGTGCTCAGCACATGTTGGCATCGACAGTGTTTTTATTACCTTTGCCATTGTCATTGTTGTTGTCACTCCACAGGGCCCTCAGGAACGGGGCAGGCCTGGGATGGGCAGGTCCGCTTCCCGGCTGGGGACACGGAGGAGGCCGGGAGCAGAGAAGGGACCTCTCCGGGGTCACACCTTCCGCCCCTCAGCTGTCTCCCCTGCAGGTCCTCCAGCCTGCAGCTGACTCGGTGCCTCTCAAGCTGCTCTCCCACCCCCTCAGCTGTGCTTCCCTCGGACCTGGTCCCCCTGGGGGTGGCCCTGGCTAGGTTGGCCATGCCTTCCCTGCCCCCCTCCCCGGTCCCCTCTTGGGCCAGGGTGAGCTTGCTGCTTTCTCTCTGTCTGTTGGTTGGAGCCATAATCGCCAAGGTATCCTGTGTACCGGGCCCAGGCTGGCCCGGGTGGGGAGACTGGGACACCCAGAGATGGGATACCCGGCCCTGCTCACAGGGTGAGGGTGTGGGGAGTGAGAGCCAGGCGGGGGCTCAAAAGGGGCAGGTCTTGCTGATCCTGTGGGTAGTCTCAGGGCACTTCCTGGAGGAGGTGGCATTAGAGGGGGCGTTGGCAGGTAGAGAGGAAGGGAAAGGGCATCGGGGGCAGAGGGACGTGGGAGCAGGGGCTCCAGGCAGGGACTAGTGAGGAGTCTGGTGTAGTTGATGTGCTGGGTGGGTGGAGGAGTCTGTAAGGAGGTAAGTCCCATTTTGGCTGGGCAGTTAAAGAACTTGGGGGTCAGTTAAGGAACTTGGACATTTGTGAGGGCAGTAGGGAGCCACAGAGGGATTTTGTGAGGGAGGGAGGGCATGGCGAGGGTCCTGGAGAGGTTACTCTGGGTGAGCCATGTGGGTGATGGACTGGAGGGGGCTGGGGGCAGGGAGACCATGAAGAGGCTGTGGGGAAGCCCAGGTGACAGGTGGGGAGGTCTGAGTCTGGTGTCAGGGATGGGGAGGAGGGGGCAGCATAGAAAGGCATCATGGGAGGGAAGGTAGAAGGAGCCAAAGACACCCCTTTCTTATGGTCAGGGGATCTAGACATGGGCAGAGACGTCTCTGAGCTAAGCAGGCAAGGCCCACCTTCCCGGCTCTCTTCTCCCTTCCTGTCCCCTCTCACTTCTCCAGGGGAGGTCTGGCCCTCGGGGAGGGATTGAGGACAGAGTTCAGGAAAACCCCAGGTTCTCCCTCAGCAGGACCAGTCTCGCTGTCCTGTCTGAGCCTGGCCCCAGTCACAAACTTGGATCCAGGCTCCACTCTGCAAAGCCAAGGGCCAGGGGGTGAGGCGTGGCCTTTGTCCTCTGAATTGGTGGCCTCTCTTCCTCCCCGAAGTTTCTCCAAGGGCTCTCTTGTGAAGGTTTAGGCATCTCCCTCAGAAACTGAGTAGAGAACTTGGGCCCAGAGAGGAAAACAAAAGGAAAGAATAAATTAAACATAGAGAAAGAGGGCAATGCTGACCCCCACGAAATACGTACTAGTGGTGGAACAGAAGGCCCCGGGAAGTCCGCAGGGGAGAAGTGTTTGCACCTGGCAGCCTTTCCTGAACCATCATCATTCCCTGTGAGTAGCTGCCATCATGCTCCTTACCGTGCCCTGGCACGGTGATGCCCAGGGTGGGAGACACAGGCCGATGGAGGCTAATGGAGGCCGAGGAGTCTTGCACAGCTCACAGCACTTGGGCATTTCTTGGAACAAAGCAGGTGGCCAAGCAGGCTCCTTCCTAGCCCTGGGGCTGCTCAGGGATGGTTCTTTGACTTCAAAGGGACAGAAATGGTGTAGCTCTGCCTGCTTATCTGAGTCAACAACACCCAGGTGGTCACCTTTGGTCTGGGCCAAAAGTAAGAATAAAAAAATGGCATCTGCAGCAGGTCAGGAGCCGGGATGTCACGTGGCTAAGCCCCGGCCACGTGTTTGGGATGGCGAGTGTGCCAGCGGCAGGCAGAGCAGTCACGGGACAGGCCCTCATGGTCCAATAGCTGCTCTGCCCCAGGAGTTAAGTCCTTGCCCAGCAGTCAGGTCTCCCCCAGCCTGGCCCTCATCACTGTCCTCTTCACACCCTGTGCTCTGGCCTCCAAGCACTTCCTTCCCCAGACCCAGCCCTCACCTTCTTCCTGAGGAGGCTTTCTCCTGCTGCTCTCTCTGCCTGCAGGGCTCTACCCAAACCACAGGCCCATCCCGCTCCCACAGGGCACAGCACCGTCCCCAGTCCCTGTCCTCAACTGAAGGACCGTCCCTTCCCCTGAGCTCACACAGCCCAACCCGTCTCTGAAGAGGTTGACGTGGCCACTGGGAAGATGTCTTAGCTCTGGTTGAGATCTCTGAGGATGGGGTCCCTGGAAGGGTCAGCTCTTTCCTCCCTTCCCTGTGCATTTCCTACACAGAGCATGTTAGTAGTTTTCGAGTAAGTAGCTGAGTCGATGAAGGAGCAGGCAGGGAAATGAGAGAAGGGGTGGGTGGGTTGATGAGTAAGCAGCCTGGTGACCTCTCAGCCTGAGTGAGGACACTGCACCGGGGAGCTGATGAAACATTTCCTCCCTTCCTTTGGGCCTGGAGTGGATAGATGCTCTCGAGATCTGAATCTCTGCACCATCTTTGGTCTCCTGTGGGCTCTGGTAGGAGCCCGGAGAAGGTGGGCAGGTAGAGCAGGGACAAAGGACTGCTCCTCAGCTTCTTGTGCAAGATTGGGGAGGGGATGGAGCTTAGGGGAGGTGAGGGCTTCGGGTACCTGACAGCACAGTGGGAGTCACCTGCAGGATACAACCTCCCAACAGCACCTGTAGTTCAAGGTTGTGTTGGTCTGTCTGCTTATTGGTTCCGTCCACCTGTCTACCCCCCCAACCACTCATTGTCCATCCATCCACCCATCGTTCCATCCTCTGTCCATTATCCATCCATTCACCTGTCATCGGTTGGACGCGCCATTCTTCCTTCCACTCATTTATCTTTCACTCATCATCTGTCTCCCACTCACCCATTCAGTGAGGTCTCTGTGTGTCAGGACCGGTGTTGGGGAGTCAAGGACGATGAAGTTATAGTCCTTGCCATTGAGGAATGAACAGCTGAAGGATAGTGCGTTGTCCAGAGTGGGGAGAGCTGTGGCCTCACTGCCTTGTGCCTTGGCCTGACCCTTGGGGCCAGTTATGACCAGCTCACTAGGACAGAAGCTCTGGCAGGGAGGGGATCTCTGCCCCCTTGTTCACCAATGTACCCCCGGCCCCAGTAACAGTGCCTGGCCATGTTAGGTATTCGAGAAGTATTGCTGAAGAACTCAGGTGGGGTGGGGACTGGGGAGGGGCTGGACCAATTGTCTTAGAAAGAAACTGTGGGCGTGGGGGCTGGGGCTGTGTCTGGAGGGAGTTTGGCAGATCTCAATCAAGCAGGATGTTTTGGGGCTGAGCCTCAAGCAGATGCGTTTGGAGCCCCTGAGCCAGGCTGCCATGGCAGAGTAGAGACAGCTTTGGGGTGGCAGTTGTGGGCCCTGCAGGGGTGCAGGGGAGCGGTGACCAGACTGGTTGACTTGTAATGCCCAGTTCAGCTGGACATTCTATAGGACAATCCTGGAGCTGCCCTGGCTCCAGAGTCCAGGCCTTAGGGATCATCTGGCCCAACCATCACCCATTTAGGTGAGGACACCTGGCTCAGAGATGGCAAGTGACCACCTGGGGTCACACAGGAGGCAGAGGCAGAGCTGGACTAGAATCCAGCTCTAGGTTCCCAGCGAGGGCTTACTCCTTCCTTTGTCTTCTCTTTGGAACAAGGATTTGATTTGAGGTCAGGTCAGAAGGTTCCTCTTGATGGGCAGGAGGCAGGAAGGTGGAGGCCAATGTGGCAGCTGGTGCCACCCTCCACCCTATTCATGCGCCATTTCTGGATCACTGGTGAGCCTTCCTGGCTTGTTTGTACCTAAAGGAGAGGACAGGGGTTCCCCTGGCTCTCTCTCTTTCCTGCCCCACCCTGGGAAGTGGCCATATCGGGTAGCTGGGCAAGGCCCATAGGGCCAAAGAGAGAGCAGAGTGGTGTGGACTGTGAGCCTGGACACCAGGAGTCAGGTTCTCTGCCCAACTTGGCTTCTACCCTGGGAGGTGACTGTGGATGAGCTGCTGCTCCATACTGATCCTCAGTTTTCTCGTCTGTAAAATGGGGCCACAGTGCCTTCCTTGCTGCCCTCCCTTCTGAACTTGATACTTCTGGGACTGCACTTTGGGAGCTCTTCTGCTGTCTTCCGAGGAAGGGAGGAGGCGTGTTAGTCCTTCTGGGCCGGGGAGAAAGCACTCAGCAAAGGCGCTTAGGGGCCCCCCGTGCACCTGGAGAGAGGCTCTGCCAGTCAGGAGGGCATAGCCCCGGGCTGGGTCACAGAGCCAGCAGTTGTGCTGCAGCAGCTGACGATGGGGGAGTTGCTGCCACCAGGATCACCCTCAGCCTGATCTGCAGTACCCTGGTTGTCCCCAGGAGGCTGGTCTCTGAATGTGTGGATGTGATTTCTGAGGACTTGGGTGTCTGCGTTTGTGGGAGTGTCTGAGGGCGGGGCCGGGCTGTGGCTGGCTGGAGTCACGTCTTGGGTGTGGTCTCGCCTAGGCCCATCTCCCTCCTCCCAGCCCAGGGGGAAAGCTGACCCCCGCCCACCTCTCTCCCCTGGGCTCCTCCCCTCCACTCCCTGAGGTGGCTTCCTGGGTTTCCCTGCTTGGACAGGGGTTCCCAGCCCTGTCCCCTGACCCCTGAAGTCCTCTCTGCTCTAGATCAGCTGTTTGCACCCTGTCTTCTGTTGTGACAAACAGCACAAGTCCTGTCAAAGGGGGCCAAGAATAATTCCAGCCCTTTCCCTCCCCTCAAGCCAGGGCGGCCCTTGTGGACCTCAGGGTCTAGGGACCTCCCCCGGCAGGGCTCTCCCTGCAGACCTGAGGCCTGAGGAGCAGCTGGGTGGCGATGGGGACTTCCACTGCCACATTCTCCATCTTTGCTGAGTCCTTTGTCCCTGGAGGCAGTGGCAGAGGGAAATCTCACTCACTCAGGGGTTAGGCCAGCCCCAGCAGAGGCTCTCAGGTTTATCCACCTGGTATTTCTAGTGATGACAGTCACCCAGACCCAGCTTTGAACCCAGGCTCTGCCACCTGCCTGCTGTGTGGCCTCGGGCAAGCTGCTTCACCAGAGCCTCCCAGTGTCCACCTGTGAAATGTGGTGACAGTGGCGGCATGCATCCCAGAGGTGACTGGGGAGGCAGTGAAGGCTCTGAGCTGGCTGAGGTGCATGCTCGGTGTGGGGGACACCTCTCTGGCAGGGATGCAGGACACAGGTGGACAGGTACTGCCCGGCTCTGATGGCCTCCTTGGGTGTCCCCTCAGTGCACACTTCTTCCTGGAGATCGAAGGGTTTGAGCCCAACCCCACTGTTGCCAAGACCTCGCCCCCCATCTTCTCCAAGCCCATGGACTCCAACATCCGGCAGTGGTGAGTCCCCCGGCCCAGCCCTGCCCAGCGCTCAGCTACTAGGAGGCGGGCAGTGACCTGTGCCAGCCATGTGGCCAGGCCCGGCTGTGTGCTGACGTGGTCCATTTTTAAACCTCTCTCTCCCTCCTCCCCCACCTCCAGCATCTCTGGCAACTGTGATGACATGGACTCTCCCCAGTCTCCTCAGGATGATGTGACAGAGACCCCGTCCAACCCCAACAGTCCCAGGTGAGTCTGGCCTTCCCCTCCTCACACTGTGCCCACCCAGGGGAGCTGCCAGAGGGGGGAGGCTCCAGGGTCCCATAGGGAAGATAAAGAAGCCACCATTCCTGGGGGTTGGGACAAATAACTAAAGACATGGGATCATGGCATGCAAGACATTGTGCAGGGTGGGGAGAAGAGGGGAGTATCGAATTTTTATAAATGGTGAAATACTACCCATTCATTATAAAACATTCAAACAACAGTTGCAGCGGAGTAAGAACTTAAGCACCACACCATTTATGTAAATTCAAAATGCATGCTGCCAGGTGCCTGTGGTCCCAGCTGCTTTGGAGGCTGAGGCGGGAGGATCGCTGGAGCCCAGGAGTTCTGGGCTCTAGTGCGCTATGCCACGATTGGTTGTCCACACTACATTCGGCATCAATATGGTGACCTCCCAGGACCAGGGGACCACCAGGTTGCCTAATGAGGGGTGAACCAGCCCAGGTCAGAAATGGGAGTGGTCAAAAATGCATGCGTATGCAACATCAGTATGCATGGTGCAGGAACACCTGCAAACCAAAGGAGACACCGATGCATTCCACGGTCGCTTATTTGGAGTATGAGGGTGGGGAGGGAGAGATTTGAAAAGTTCAAACAATGCAAAATACGAAATCCCATACTTTTGAGGTAATCAGTGTGAACAGTCAGGCACATATATTTCCTGATCATCACTATGTGCATCTGAATATATATTTTGACAAAGTGTGATCTCCCCAAAGGGGGGCCTACAGGGATTGCGGGCACTGTGACAGTCCCGCCAGATGTAGGGGCAGGTGCATTGGCTTTAGGCAGCTCTGGGGGGAAGGGGAGAGGGTGGGGCAGGGGCGCACGTGTGGTGAGTTGGAAACATTTTCTGGCCTCAGTGCAAACCTGGCCAAGGAAGAGCAGAGGCGGAAGAAGAAGCGGCTGAAGAAGCGCATCTTCACGGCCGTGTCTGAGGGCTGCGTGGAGGAGCTGGTGGAGCTGCTGGTGGAGCTGCAGGAGCTTTGCAAGCGGCGCCGTGGCCTGGACGTGCCTGGTCAGTGCCTGGGCCTGGCAGCGGGTGCAGGGCTGGGGGCCCTGCTTGGCTCCTGCTGCCCACCTCCCCCCATCTGCCCACCAACCCGTGGGGCTGGAGTGTGACCAGCCTTGAATGCTGGCTAGGGACTTTGAACTTGACTCCGAGGGTAATAGGGAGCCACGGAAGGGTTTAGGTATGGGAGTGAGTGTCACAGTCTGGGTACTGCATGGAGAATGGGGGAAGGCTATTGGCAGGCAGAATTGGGACCCCAAAGCAGGGCTGGGGGCGGGGAACAGTTCTGGAGAGCTCTGCAGAGAGTGGCATTAGCAGGACAGGGGGAGTGAGGGAGAAGGAGGAGTCCAGTGTGGGGCCATTTGGGCTTGGATGGCTTGGAGTGGTGGAGTGCTAGCTGTCTTGGGGACCAGGCAGTAGCAGGCTAGAGGGGAGGTGATGAGCTTTATTTGGAGGCCCCGAGGAGGGGGCAGGCTGGAGACAGATCTCAGGGTGTCAGCACCAAGGTGGACCACGGGAAGCCACGTAGTGGGTAAGATGCCCCAGCGAGAAGAAGGTGCAGAGGGAAGGAGCAAAAGGCTTAAGACAAGGCTCCTGTGGGCTGCGGAGAGCAGAGAACAAGCAGCCAGCCAAGGAGCTGGAAGAGGGACAGCTGGAGAGGGAGGAGGAGAGCCAGGGGGAGCCGGGTCAGAGAGGCCGGCGCGGGTGGGGAGCAGGTCTGAGGCTGCCGCTCCCACACCCCCTGGGCGGGCAGGGCCCAGGGCAGCAGGGCCCCGCCTGCGACTCCATCCCGTGACCCTGCCTGCAGACTTCCTCATGCACAAGCTGACAGCCTCGGACACGGGGAAGACCTGCCTGATGAAGGCCTTGTTAAACATCAACCCCAACACCAAGGAGATCGTGCGCATCCTGCTTGCCTTCGCCGAGGAGAACGACATCCTGGACAGGTTCATCAACGCTGAGTACACAGAGGAGGCCTACGAAGGTACCTGCCGCGGAGCAGCTGTGCAGGCAGGAGTCTCCAAGGGTGGGGTGCAGGGCCACAGGGCCACTGCCGGCCATGGCACGGCAGAGGCACTGCTGCCACCCAGAAGCCCGAGCACTTAGCACAGTGCCAGGCACATCGCAGGGACTCCCCTCTTTTTTCCTTCATTCTGCAAATAACTGTGAGCACCGAGTACACGCCAGATGTTTTTGGCACCGGGGTGCCGTGGTGAACAAGACGCTAGGGAGCTGACGGTAGGCCTGTGGACGGGGAGGTTCAGGCCAGTGACTCAAACTTGCCTGTCCTAATAATTCTCCCTTTTCAGTCCCCTCTGTCCCCGCCTTCCTTTTTGTCAATATTGCAGGGACTCACAGGCTCCCTCTTCTAGCAGCACATTTCCTCTGAGGGCAGGGACGGAGTCTGTTGCCCATAGTTGATTTCCTAGTGCCTTTAGGGTCCCTCGTAAGAGCTGCTTAATATATATTTTTTGAATGCATGAATAAATGAAGGTTATTGATGCCTCTATTAAGGCTTTGCTGTCCTGGTCACGAATCCTCATCTCTCTTTGTTCTCAGCCTCCACTTACCTCTTGCTGGTGGGTGTGTGGGGGGCTTTGGGGAACTTCTCTCTCTCTGAGTGGTGGGAGAAGCCATTTATTCCAGCTTCCCAGAAACCAGCCTCACCACCATTCTGTCCCCCCCATCTGCTGATGCCTTCCCTTAAGTTGTTCTAAGGGAAATTCCCACCACCTGGGGTACAGGGGCTCCAGGACCATAGAGCAGGATTTTTCTGCATTTTGGGCAGGTTATCTCACTTCTCTGAGCCTCAGTTTCCCCATCAGGCAGGGGCTAATATTTCCTCCCTTTGGGGCTAAGAGAATCCAGTTATGACTTTATTAATATCATTTTTAAGGATTTTATCAGAGGCCTTTAGAGCTTTATTTCTTTTCTTTAATTATTCAATTAATTATTTTATATTATAAAATATTTTAAACATACAAATTGAGATATTAGCATAAAAACCTCTATCTATCATCAGATTCAACATAACTTATTTCTAATTACATACATATTACATGACTGGAGTTTCATTGTAGAGCGTTCCAACATTTAAGTTTTTAAAAAAGCCCTTTATCCATTTCCCATTCCGTGTATCTTTTGAGGACTTTTCTAGGCCTTTGACATGTATGTGTATATATGTGCACACAGAAATAGTTTTATTTACTTATTTGGCATAAAATAGTATATTGTCTGTATTGTTCTACACTTAGTTTTTTTTTGATTAATCGTATGTCTTGGAGACCTTCTCATGCCAGAATATGAAAGCCTAGCTTCTTTTTACCAGCTTAGTCCGAAATTATGGCTGTACCATGGCTAATTTCACCATTTACCAGATGGTTTCCAGTTTTTTGCTGTGACCACATTGCAGTCCATATTCTTCTCCATGACCCTATGCACAGATGCACGTGTGTCTTAGGAAAATACTTTGACCTGGAATATTTGGGTTAAAGCATATGCACATTTAAAATTATGATAGTTATTGCCATATTTGCCTCCAAAAGGTACTAATTCACCCTTCTCCCACAACAGGATACAAAAATAGTCATCCCAAAAATACTTATCCATCTTTTGTTTTTTTTGTTTTTTTGGTTTTTTCCAATCCGATCAGTGTAAGGGTTAACTCTTTAGCTTCTAATTTTCATTTTCCTGATTACCAGTGATTCCAAACATCTTTCGTATTATTTATTGGCTATGTGTATTTTCTCCTCTGTGAGGTGCTTGTTTGTAATCTTTTCTCAAGTTTTCTGTTAGGTTGTTTGTCTTTCTATTGATTTGTGGAAATTCTTAATAGATTATGGACTTTATTTTTTTATTTTTATTTTCTTTAGATTATGGACTTTAAAAAACACAGTGTCTTTTTTACACATCTCAGATATTTTCCCCAGCTTATCACTTGGCTTTTAAGTTTCATTGGGATGTATTTTGAAATACAGAAATCTTTAATTTTTATGTAAGGAAATATGTCAATCTTTATAGTTTATGCATTTTTGGACCTTGCTTAAGAAGGTCTTCCCTATCTAATGCTTAGTTATTAATATAAACATATTTTCAATTATTTTTAATGCTCAGTTCTATAATCCACCAGGGCTTTGTCATAGGGTATGGCATGGTGTCAGCTCTTTGGAAAATGCTGTTTCTAATGGACATTTTGAGAAACCCGTTCCCCCAGCCTTCTGGTCCCCTCCCTCTGGAGGTTAATGTCTCTCCCTCTGTCCTTTATTTCCTCAGACACCAGCATTTCATTCACCCACTGCCAAGGCCAGACATCTGGACCTTAACTTAGTCACTTCTTCTCCAACCCTCCCAGACCATCCTGAGGGCTCTTTCTCCTAAGGGTCTTTGGACTTTCTCCTCTCTCCACCTCTAATGTTCCCCCTCCCCCCACCCACTTTAGTTCAAGCCTCATCTTTTTTTCTCTGGTCTTCACTTCTTCCAACGCATCCTCCAATTTTGCAGCCAGAGTGAGCTGAAAACAGACATGCAGAAAAGCCAACATGCTGGTTCTGACTCCCCTGCCCCAGCACCTTCTGTGACTCCCCATGGCCCTTAGGCTAAGTTCTACCCTCTGGCCCTGGTTTCCCAGCCCGCCCCTCCCAGCCTCGCTTAACTTTCCAAGGTCCCAGTTTAGAGGCCACCTCCTCTGGGAAGCCCTCCGACCCTCTCTAGCTGTTAGAGCCCCCGCTCTGGGTACCACAGCCCCTGCACCCCTCTGAACCCTAGAACCACATGCTCAGTGAGACCGTGAGCTTCTTTAGGGAAAGAATCCCAGTTGCACCCCGTGTACCACTGTGCCCCCAGCACCTTGCCCCGGAGCACAGAGCAGACCCTCAGTAAACATTCCTTGCACCCACACTATTATGGAATGAATGAAGCAAAGAAGGAGGCTGGGACTCTGGGTAGCGGGTGACACAGACAAGCAGCTGTGACTTCCCCGTGGTTCTGAGGAGGGTATGGAGCGGGGAGAGGGGAGAAGCCCCAGAAGGGGGGCATGTCACCCAGGGTCCCCTGCCATCCCCGCACGGTCCGCAGGGCAGACGGCGCTGAACATCGCCATCGAGCGGCGGCAGGGCGACATCACCGCGGTGCTCATCGCGGCAGGCGCCGACGTCAACGCCCACGCCAAGGGGGTCTTCTTCAACCCCAAGTCCCTGCACGAAGGCTTCTACTTCGGTGGGTGCCGTCCCGCGCGGCGCGGGCTGGGGGCGCGGGGTCTGGGAGGAGGGAAGATGCGGGGAGGGAGGCGGGAGGGGCCGTCCCCGCTGCTCTGCACTGGGAGTGACCGTCCCTTCCCTACCTAAGAGGCACTGGGGACTGGAGAGGACAGAGCTGGGACGGAGAGAAGGCTGCGGAAGACTCCTCTGAGCAGGACGCCAGGGCGGACCCGAGAGGGAGGGGTGGAGTGAGTGGGATTGCCGCATTTGGGGGTGTCCCCTGGTGGCCTTGGAGATGACCTCCTGGGAGGGGACAGAGACCTGGGAGGGAGGCGGAGGAGACAGCCCCATTTTACAGGTGTAGAGATGGCTCTGAGACGGGAAGTGACTTGCCTCAGTGTAGTTAGGCGATGACATAGGTGTCCTGGCCTTGACCTCTGTCTCTGTCCCCTGTGCCCAGTGCATCTTAGGACTGCAAACAGGGAGTCAACAGTGAGAGGACAAAAGTTCCCTGCCTGAGGAGCTGGCGAGTCCAAAAGCAATTGGGGTTAGAATGCCCTGGGTAAAAAAAAAAAAAATGAAATGTATAATTTGGATATAGTGAATTCACCCATTTTAGTGTACAGTTCTGTTCATTTTCACAAATGCATATAGTTGTGTGACCTTCACTACAATCGGGACAGAGAGCAAATAGCTCCATCACACCCCAGATTTTCTCCTGAAACCCCGGGCCCTGCCTGACAACCACTGATCAGTTTTCTCATCTGGGTAGTTTTTGAATGAGCAGGACTAGGTGGGTCTGGGCATCCCAGCACAGGGTCCTGTCCATGTTCGTCTCCTGTCCCCATTGCCCTGCACAGCACCTGGCGGGAGCTGGTGTGGGAAAAAGTTTGGCGGGCGGGAGGAAGAGAGGGAAGCAGCAGGAGACCTGCCGTCTGGTCCTGGTTCTGTGTGACCATGTGTGAGACACCTGCCTTCTCTTTTCTGAACGAACATTTATTGAGCACTTACTGTCACTACATCAGGCACTATTCTAGGTGCTTGAAATAGATCAGTGAACAAAACAAAGACCCCTGCCCTCATGGAACTTGCATTCTAGACAGACAGACACCATCAGCATTAAATGTTATAAACAAGAATGTTATGCACCGTATTAGAAAATGACAGGTGCTCTTGAAAAAACACAAAGTAAAGCTGGGGAAGGGGAATCAGGAGTTGTGTCTGGGGCAGGAGGGAGGTAGGTTGCAATTTTGAATGAGATGGTTAGAGTGACTCACTGAAAAGGCGACGTTTGAGCAAAGAGTTGAAGCAGGAGGAAGTGAGCGATGAAGGTGTATATACAGGCAGAGGGCACAGCCCATGCAAAGGCCCCGAGGGAGGAAAGTGTGACCAGTGTGTTTGAGGGTGAGGAAGGAAGCCGCTGTGGCTGGAGGGGAGTGAGTGAGGGGGAGAGGAGGAGGGGGGAGGTCAGGGTACGCAGAGCTTTGAGCTTTCACTCTGGGCGAGGTGGGACTTACATGCTAACAGGGGTGGGCCGGCTGCCGGGCTGAGCACAGAGTCTGCGGGGCTGGGGTGGCAGCAGGGAGATTGCTAGAGGCCACTGCAGAGATCTAGCGTCCGTCTTCCCCGCATACGAGGGGGGCACGGGGAGAGGGGCAGGGAGCCTCAGGGGTCAATCTTCCTCCGATGGTCAGGGTACGGGCCCCAGTCCCAGGCCTCGGGGGACTCTGCCTCTGGCGCATGAGAGAACTGAGCCCCCAGTGCTCCCCGTGCCCCAGGCGAGACACCCCTGGCCCTGGCGGCCTGCACCAACCAGCCCGAGATCGTGCAGCTGCTGATGGAGTACGAGCAGACCGACATCACCTCCCAGGACTCCCGGGGAAACAACATCCTGCACGCGCTGGTGACGGTGGCCGAGGACTTCAAGACGCAGAACGACTTTGTTAAGCGCATGTACGACATGATCCTGCTGAGGAGTGGCAACTGGGAACTGGAGACCATGCGCAACAACGACGGCCTCACGCCGCCCCAGCTGGCCGCCAAGATGGGCAAGGCCGAGGTGCGGGGTCGGGGTGGCCTGGGGCCCTTCTGGGGATCCACAGATCACAGCCTCAGCCCAGGGACGGCCCCAGCCTTAGGTCCGGAAGTCCAGTTCTGGCCCGAGGTGGGTTTGTTCTGAGCGGCCACACTCGGCATGAGATGAGGCATGTGTGCCCACTCTCTGGCCTTCACTCTCTGATTCCCCGCGTTTCTATCTCTTCCCCTGGGACCCCTTCCCTGGAGCTAGACTAGGGGAGCCTAAAGGCCCAGGTGACACAGATCCAGAGCCAATGGGCTGCCGTTCCCCGATTATGGAGAGACCCCAGCCTATTTATCAGGCAGAAGCCCTGTGCCACGTCCCCAGCAGAAAGCGTGGCTGCCCAGGGCACTTGGTGCCTTGTGTGATGTGGCCGAGGAGCTTAATAGCTGGGAGCCTTGGCCGATGGAGACTCTAGCGGGGCCGGGCTCTGACCTCTGTCTGGCTGGAGGCCATGATTCCATGGCTAGAGTCATGGCCTGGGAGGTTACTCTCAGGATAGATTCTGGGACCTGAGCCTGTTCCCCAGCCTCACTGTCTCTGAGCCCTGGGAGGCTGCAGGAGGACACTGGGGGGTGGTGGCTGTTGGGTGATCACAGCTGCGCCAGCCTCAGGGCCCCCGCCTCCCAGTCAGCCGTCCTGAGGGCCTTGGTACCATCCTAGTGGTCAGGGCTGGGACCCACAAGGGACCTTGTTATTCTCTTGTGGGGGGAAGAAGAGGCAGAAAATGGCTTCAACAGAGGAGGAATTGTGTGCCTGCCCTCCCCTCCCCTCCTGCCCCATGCTTGCTGGGCTTGGAGGAAGGTCAGATTGTGGTTGCAGGTCGAGCTTCCTCCGAGGGCCTTTGCCCTGCATGCCGCTGTGGCACGTGCTCTCCCTGCCACCCCAGCCCAGGGACATGCTCTCCTTGCCTGCATGGAGCTTGGCCCCAGGCCCCCCATATTCTCTGGAGGATAACATGCCTGCTGTGGCCAGTCTGGGGGAGGCATCTGTACCCATCCTGGCTTTTTCTCTCCTTTGTTCAGTGTCTTTTGAAAAACTTTTCTGGATGCTGCCCAGGTTGGCCACGATGTGGGGGGCAGTGGAGCGATGCTTACCACACAGACCCTTTCCATGGGGCTTTCACAGCCTGGGGTGCAGGATGGGGACACTCAGCCCCATTCCTAGGGTCTCTCTGCCTGGGCTCTCAGGAAAGATGGGATGGGAACCCACTGGCTTGTGTGAGACCAGGCCTCTGACACTGTCCTCCCCAACAGGCCCCTCCTCTTGGGTCTTGGGTTAGTGACCTAGGAAGCCCTGGCCCCCAAGCTGGGGTGGCCCAGGGCTCAGCTTTCAGGAATTGGAGAGCTGGAGAGCAGTGGCTCTGCGTCTAGCCTGCACTTTGGAACCACCCAGAAAACTTTATCAAACACAGACTCCTGGGTCTCACCCAGAGATTTGGATTTCATTAGTTGGTGGCATGGGATTTGTACAAGTTCCCCGGTGACCCTAACCTGCAGCAGAGTTAGAGGACTGCTGCCCTACAAAGGTCCCAGGAGCATCCTGCAAGGCTGGTGTCTTTTGTCACCTCCTGTCTGGCCAGCGTGGCGAGCCTCCACTACAGGGGTCTTGTCTGAGCGTGGGATGGGGAAGCTGGGAAAACTTCTAGCTTCTTCTCAAGTCCAGGCCAAATGGAAATCGTTTCTAAAAATCATCAGTTCCTGGATCCTCTGCTGAGCTGGGTCCCCAGCTGGTGCGAGGATTTCTGAGCTGGTCGTGCAGCTTCCTTGCGTGTGCGAAGGGCCTTCCCAGCTTTTGTCTCTGGTGTTCTCATGCCCAGTGAGGCAGGTGGGACAGCAAGCTTTGCGCCCATTCCACAGATTCAGCTGCCCATGGGTTCACGGTGTCAGGCTCAGAGGCAGGTCTCCGACCATCCCTGGTGGGACCATCTCCTGTGGCAGCCTGCCTCTGGCTGGCCCAGCCCTGTTGGCCCCAAGCCCTGCCCTGCAGCTGAATAGTTGTTCCCTGTCCTGTCCCCAGATCCTGAAGTACATCCTCAGCCGTGAGATCAAGGAGAAGCCTCTCCGGAGCCTGTCCCGGAAGTTCACCGACTGGGCGTACGGGCCCATGTCCTCCTCGCTCTACGACCTCACCAACGTGGACACCATGACGGACAACTCAGTGCTGGAAATCATTGTCTACAACACCAACATCGATGTGGGTCTTGGGGTTGGGCTGGGAAGGGCAGGGAGTGGAGGGCTGGACCTCAGGCCGGGGCTCAGAAGGCCCTGGGGAGCCCCCTGTGCTCATGTCCCCCAATCCTTTGCCGTAGTGGGCAGAGTCAGGCACAGAGATGGTGGGGCCTGGGACTGGACCCAGCTGTTCCCAGTCAACTTCAGATTATAGACCATACTGGGGTCTCCCACCCCAGAAGCCTGGGCAGTTTGGGTGTGGGTGTGGGTGTGGGTGAGGACGTGGTTTGTACTGAACTTTCCTCATCTTGTCTCTTCCCCACTTCCCCTGCGGGTGTATATGGCCAGGCTTGGGACCGTCTCTTCCCTCAATCCTGGTCCCCAATGAGGGTGAGGTGTGCACAGCTGGAGCAATCAGGGGACTTCCTGGAGGGGAGTTGAAGGGGAGGTGGGTGTAGCTGGAGGAGAGGACAGAGGGCCGGCCGCGAGAGGTGTTCCGCTCTGGGGCGGAAGTGAGGCAGCAGGCAGGGCCTTCCTCCTTCATATTTTAGCAAGAATCAGCTTCCCAGAGCCTGCCTTGTCTGGGGTCCCCCAGACCCTCAGAGCAGCCTGGTTGGCGGGGCAGGGACTGGCAGCAGTTTTACAGATGAGGAGACTGAGGCCAGAGAGGGTCGGAGCTGTCCTACGGCCACACAGTGAAGGGGGGCAAATTGGGCTGTCACCCCTGTCACCTCTGCTGGCCTCTTTCTAGCCTCACTCTCTGCTATGCGTCAGACCCTTCTGCAGGCAGCCCAGCTCGACTGCTGTCCTCGCGCATGGGGAGGAGCCTCGGGAGCTGGAAATTACCCTCCTGCATTTCCAGCCAAACCAGTCCAGGGGCGGCGCTGACTCAGCTCCGCTGGGCCCTTTGAAAATGGTCCCTCCCTCTCGCCCTGGTGACTGGTGTGTGCTTCCCCCAGAACCGGCACGAGATGCTGACCCTGGAGCCCCTGCACACGCTGCTGCACATGAAGTGGAAGAAGTTTGCCAAGTACATGTTCTTCCTGTCCTTCTGCTTTTACTTCTTCTACAACATCACCCTGACTCTCATCTCGTACTACCGCCCCCGGGAGGAGGAGGTACGTGGGCCAGAGCTGGAGAGGCTTGGAGCCACCCCATGTGCAGATGGGGAAACCGAGGCCTAGAGAGGCCAAGAGATTTGATGGGGTCCCCTGATTGTCCTTCGCAGTTTCTAGGGAACTGAATGTGTCTTTGGCACTCAGTTGGGCTAAGCCCCAGGTGCTGAGCCCGAGGTGGACCCATGTTGGGGGAGGGAGTTAGAGAATTAGGAGCCCCAGGCCCTGCCAGGCTCTCTGTCTAAACCTAGAACTAGTTGGGTGTTTCTGCCACAGGAAGTGGGAGGAGGACAAGCTTTCCCACCATGCTGGGCCTCAGTTTCCCATCCATCACATGGGGCACAGAGTCTCAGTTTTATTTAACTGTGTTGTGAGGCCCTGTTGGGTCTCTGGATGTGGATGTGTTCTGGGAAGGACAAATGCGATGGGGCGTGAGGGGTTGTTAGCACAGATTGGACTGTACTCACTGTGGAGTTCTGGGGAGGGAGGGGAAGGCAGGGCAGGGAGCTGCCGTTCCTCTTCTTGCCTTGGACAGGGAGCAGGTCCCATGCTGGTGCACTTGACGGGTCGTCATGTGCACCTGGCACCAGCCCCGCCCTCCTCCCCCCTATCCTGACCACCCCACTCCCTCCCTACCCAGGCCCTCCCACACCCCTTGGCCCTGACGCACAAGATGGGGTGGCTGCAGCTCTTGGGGAGGATGTTCGTGCTCATCTGGGCCATGTGCATCTCTGTGAAAGAGGTGAGTGAGCCCCTCAGCCCTCCCAGGCTGCCCTGCCAGGTGGGCAGGTGCGAAGGGCAGGTGTGAGCAGGCCTCGTGCCCATCCCTCCCTGTTCTGCCATCACTGCTGGGGGCCCTTGGGGAGGCATTTCCTCTCTAAGCCTTAGGTTTCTGACATGGAAATGAATGAATAAGGCAGGTCTAGCCTACCTGCTCCATCTGTCTACCCCTCCATCCATCCAACTGTCCACCGTTTATCTACCCTACCAGCCATTTAGGGCCCATCCTCCTTTCCCACCCCCATCCTCCCGTCCAGTCACCTGCCCTCTCTCATCGACCCAGCCACTCATTCAAATACTCACTCGTCCATACCCACCATCCTTCTATCCTTTATCCAGCCATCTCTCCATCCATCCATCCATCCATCCATCTATCCATCTATCCACCCATCTGGTGAATCAGATATATTCTGAACACCTTTCATGTGTGGGGACCCGGGGAAGGTGTTAGGGATGGAGGGAGTTTGCCCTCTTTGAGCCCGCAGTCTGGTAGGGGATTCAACATGGGCACAAACATCTAGACTTTAAGGTAGGCTTTGAAAATGGCCCTGAGTTGGGTTCAGACCAGTGCTCCGAGGCAGGGAGATGACTTTTATCTGGGGACAGAGCGAGGCAGGGAAGGCTTGGAGGCAGAGATAGCACTGGTAGGGTAGGATTGGACGTGAGGACATTGGGGACAAGGTCATTGCAGACAAGGCGTGGGGAAGAGCATGAGCAAAAGCTCCGAAGTTGGAAGGCTGGGCCGTCTGTGGGGAACGGCAGGTAGCTGCAATGCGCGTGCTGCTTTGCAGGTTCTGGGCTGAGGATGGCGTGGGGGCACCCACACCCCCAGGCACAGCTCTCCTTCCACATCCCTCACCTGGCTCTGGCTGGGCCTTCGCACAGTCACCCCTCCCTGAGTCTCAGTCCTGGGGAAGAGCCCCCTCGTCAGGTTCTCCAGGGAGGGGCAGGTGGGAGGTGCAGTTTGTCTTTCCTTTCTGGCCTTAGGGCATTGCAATCTTCCTGCTGAGACCCTCGGATCTGCAGTCCATCCTCTCAGATGCCTGGTTCCACTTTGTCTTGTAAGTAGGTCACCCTTTATTCCTTTGGTCACCACCTCGCAGGCAGGGCCTAGTCCTATATGTGGCTGTGGTGTCCCTCTGGAAGAGCCACCCTACCATGTCACCCTGTCCCAGTCATTCTGCCTTAGTTACGTGGCCAGGGATCTCTCTCTCCCTTCCAGTAAGGGGCACACAGATGGCCAGGGAGAGGGTCAGAAAACCTCAGGACAGTGCCTACCATCTGGTGGCAGTTATGGTTGCCATCGTTGGTCACAGAGCCCCAGGTGGCAGGCAGCACAGAGAAAGCATGAAAAGGCTTAGCCATCCTGTGTACTTTCTTACAACGAATTGTCCAGGGCAGTCCATCCTAGTTGCACGGGGCCTAGAAGTTGCCATCTTGGACCTTGGCAGATCAGGACTGGAAGGGGCCTGAGAAATCACCGAGTCTCATCTGTAGACACCATGGAAGCTCCCAGAGCAGGGAAGTGAGTCATTCACAGTCGTGCGGAGGAGCTTCAGCAATGTCAAAGCTCCAGCCTGCCAGTAATCTTCACCCTAAGCCAGTGCAAGGTTGGTGACCACAGGGCCCCAGCCAGAAAGCCCAGCTCAGCAGCCTCTCTGAATGAGGTCATATGCAGCTGACATCAAAGGCTTACGTGACCTCTGTCTCCAAATGAAGAGGTTGATTTAGCAAGTTAGCATTGCTGCCGTGGGCATGGAACAGGATCTGCAGTTTGGGAGGAAGAATGCTGGGCTCCCCAGCTCTGCAGACCCCACTGAAGTCTCTCTTCCGAGCATTTGGGAAGCTGGAACTGTGAGACCTTGACCCCTGGCCTGATGTTTCTAAATACCTAGGTGTTTTATTAAGTGTGTACCTGCCTTCCAGAGGCATGAACTAAGTTCTCCATCCCTGTGAGCAGGCGGGGCACCCAGAAACTGCAGGAAATGGATAGTTAGGTGCAACACTGCCTCATGATGCAAGCCACATGCGAGCCTGTCATCTCCGAGGAAGTATTATGATTCCAGAGAAAACTGTTTGTACAGACACTGGTCTTAGTGCAAACAAAAAGTACCAGGATACTGTCCTGCTCTTCTACTTCTCATCTGTTTTGTTAGTGTAGAGGAAGGTGCAGACATCCTTCCTCATTTCAACCCTAAATGCAGTCGATCCATCAATCGGATGTTTGTTCTTAACTACGCCAAGGAAACAAACCTGCCTATGTCTTAACATTGGTCAGATATTTTATGATCATGGAAACTGCCTGGTGTTATAAGCAAGAGAGGGGTTTTAAACCAGATGTCTGCATAGCTCATGGTGTTTGCACTGTGCAGGAGTAGATTTCGATTTTGTATGTTTGGTATATATTGTACTTTTTTTTTTTTATAGTTTTCTAATTCTTTTTTTTTTTAATTTCAGCATATTATGGGGGTATAGATTTTAAGGTTTCAATAAATGCCCTTCCCCCCCCTTATATTGTACTTTAAAAATTTTAATTGTGGTAAAACACACATCACATGAAAGTTACCATCTTAACCATTTATTTTTATTTTGTTAAATTATTATTTAGATTTCTTTTCTTTATTATTTTCTTTTCTTCTTTTTTTCCAATAAAGTGCTAGTAACCAGAATCTAACCATCTTAACCATTTTTGAATGTACAGCTCAATACTGTTAAGTACATTTATGCTGTTGCGCACTCAAGCTTCAGAACTTGTTTCGTCTTGTAAAAGTGGAACTCTGTACTCATTAAACAACAGCTTCTATTCCCTTTTCCCCTCCCTGGTAGCCACCATTTTCCTTTCTCTCTCTATGGATTTGACTATTCTAGGTATTTGAACCATACGGTATTTGTCTTTTTAGAATTGGCTTTTATTTCACTTAGCATATATCACACGTTTTTTAAAAAGATAAAAAATAGTAGGTTTGGGGGAAACTTCTGTTGTGATTGGTTTATAAATACAGATGTTGGCACAGCTTTTATCATTTTGGTTAAAAATGGAATCATTCCCCACATCCTGGGTCTAGCCTAGTGGTTCTCAAATCCATGTGGGAATCGGAAATCATGTAAGCGACTTAAAAAAAAAATGTATGGCCTCCTGGGCTGTACCCCAGAATCTTCTGGGGCCCTGTGGATCTGAATCGTTTTTAAGAGAGTGTCTGTTAGCTGCAGCCAGCCCACGACTGGCCCTGCCTGGCACCCGGCGGAGTAGTCCATGAGGCTGGGTTTCAGCTGTGGTTGAGTGGAACTGAGGCAGCCTCATCTGTCTCTTCAGCGTCAGCCCCCAGGGGGACCTTTCAGGGGGCTTGAGGGAGGTTTGTAGGATTTGAATATCTCTGCCCTGATGCTGAGGAGGAGTAAGTAAGGCCCTTGTCTCCTGTGTTTCCTGAACAGTTTTTTCCAGGCTGTGCTTGTGATACTGTCTGTCTTCTTGTACTTGTTTGCCTACAAAGAGTACCTTGCCTGCCTCGTGCTGGCCATGGCCCTGGGCTGGGCGAACATGCTCTACTACACACGGGGGTTCCAGTCCATGGGCATGTACAGCGTCATGATCCAGAAGGTGCGTTGGGGGCCGACGGACTCTCAGACGATGTCTGGTTTTCAGATGGGGAAACTGAGGTCTGGAGGGGGACAGGGGCTTACCAAGGGGCAGGCCCCTGCTCTTTCCCCTGAATGCTGTGGTCTCCTTTGCTTTTGGTCGGGCTTTAAACGGTCAGAGCTTTAAACGCCCAGGCTTGTGGGGCACTGGGAAGGGACACATTTTGTGAGGGAATATTCTTCCCCTTGGGCCATGGTGTGCTAGTAGATCTGTAACAACCACTCTCTAACTGTGAGTGTGGGTGGAATATATGTATATGTATGTATGTACACACACATATACACATACCTTTACTATAAATTTTACTCTATAAAAGATGTACAGCACACAATTTACAAATAATAATAAAATACAATACACTTTATTGTATGTTCCATGTAGCCAGTTGAGTCTCAGATAATTTGTTGTTTTTTGTAGAACTCAGCAAATCTGTTGCCAACCTATGCTTGCAATTGACAAATGGGTGCTGTTCAAACATGAATGTTCATTGTTATAAGCAGTATGATTAAAATGAGACAATGATTTATGTTGGAACTTTGCTTGTTTGTCAGTGATGTGAGCAACTTCTTTGCTGAATTGGGTAATAATTTGCAAGTACTAGAAGAATATGCCTTTGATATTTGTGTGCTGTTGACAATGTAAAGGCTACAGATAAGACACATTTTTAAGTTTAATATAGATTAACATTGTCTCCATCACTATATTAAATCTGGATCTAGACAGCAACAAAACAATGAGTCAATTGATCTCTGATTTGTAGCATTTACCAATTTTCATGGTGTAAATACAGTAGAATCCTCCTTAGTCTCTGAGATATGTTCCAAGACCCCCATTGGAGGTCTGAAACTGTGGGTAGTACCAAACCCTATATAATACACTATGTTTTTTCCTATACACACATACCTACTTATAAAGTTTAATTTATAAATTAGGCATAGTAAGAGATTAACCAAAATGATTAATAATAAAATAGAACAATTATAACCGTATACTGTAATAAAAGTTATGTCAACGTGTTCTGTCTCTCAAATTTCTCAGTCTAGAAATTTCTCAAATTTCGGTCTAGAAATCACATTTCTAGACTGCCATGGACCATGCATAAACTGAAACTGCAGCAAGTTTAACCACAGGCAAGGGAGGACTACTGTACTTCTGCATGGCTGATTTCCAGCTACCAACATTATGTCACTGAACTTGGTGTTGGGAAGAATGCACATTTATAATGCACGGTTATAATGTAATCACACAGTATTTCCACTATATGGCTACCACAGATGTAAATAACCTCAAAAGCATAGATTATTGTAAAATAACTAGGAAGGGATGAGTTTTGAATATTATCTTTGTTTTACATATAATTTGTTTAATACGTATATATGGTTTAATTTCTTTGCAAAACAAATAATTTGTTTCCCCTCCAGCTTTATTGAGGTATAATTGACAAGTAAAGTAGTCTAAATTTAAGGTATACAATGTGAGGATTTGATGTACATATATATTGTGAAATGATTGCCCATTTCAAGCTGGTTAACACATCCATGACCTCACATGGTTACTATTTCTTTGTGTGCAGTGAGAGCATTTAAGGTCTATACTCTCAGCGAATTCCAAGTATACAATACAGTATTGTTCACTGTTGTCCTCATGCTGTACATTGGATCCCCAGAACTTACTCATCTTACAACTGAAAGTTTGATTTAGTTCTTGATAATGACTGTCTTTAACAGCCAGCTCACAAACTTTATGAAAACTTAACAGTCAACTCTGGAGTGAGCTGGTATGAGCAGACTCTGGCACACCCCTGTCCCCAGGAAGTGTGAGGGGTCCAGAAGGGAGACCCTGTGGAGAAAGGTTCAGGCTGGATCAGCAGGGGCAGAGAGACTGCTCTCAGGAAGGTGGAAGGAGGAGAGAGCCTGGGGCTGGAGGCGGGGTGCAGAGCTGAACCTTGGAGCACCCTGAGGAGTTGGCCAGGGAGAGAGGGTGGGAAGAACAGAGATTGGTGTGCGGTGAGCACATGCTCCAACTTTACATTTGAAATCACATTTCTTTCTTTGCAGGTCATTTTGCATGACGTTCTGAAGTTCTTGTTTGTATATATCGTGTTCTTACTTGGATTTGGAGTAGGTAATTGACTTATAAATAATAGTAGCTCCCACCTTTGGAAAGCACTTTATACAGATGTCACAATGACAAAACACATGGCAGCCTCAGCGACAATTACATCAGCTACCAGTGGGGCGCTTGTCATGCTTAGCATTTTCCATGCATTATCTTTTCACTTCTCCCAATAACTCGATCAAGTGGGAACCACCATCCCTGAGCACACCCTTGTGTGGGAACCACCATCAAGTGGGAACCACCATCCCTGAGCACACCCACTGAAGCTTCGAGACTCCAGGAAGCAAACCAGGCTGGTCTCTCTTATCCAGCCCCATTGTATGACATGCTGCCCAGTTTCCCATCCATCAATCATCTCATGCAGCCCTCACGGCTTAAGATAGGCTCTGCAGGTGTTTTCAGTCCCATTTTACAGATGGGGAAACTAAAGTTCACAGAAATTTGATTGATGGTCTTTGCAAAAGTAGGAGCCAAGTTTTGCACTGAGGTTACTTCCTTTGGTTTTCACACCATGTTGCTCTCACATTTTGCTTCAGATGTATCTGCGAGAGCCTCTGGTCTGTTGGGGCCCGGAAGGGGGAGCCCCCTCTTAACATCTCTCTATTTAAAACAGAGAGGATGGCACAACATGGCTTTATTTCTAACCTCTGCACTGAAAGATATAGGGTTTTTCCCCCATAACAGATATTTTTTTCTTCTTTTCAGTGATTATTGGCATTTGAAATTAGGCAGCTGTTCCCATCTGTCTGGTACCTTTTCTGGGTCAAAATTTGCTTATTTATTAGCTCCTCCACCTGCTTGTTTATTCATCCACCCATTTACTCACTCATTAAATTGCCCATCCATCCATCTACCCATCATCCATCCATCCATGGAGCAGTGAACCACTACTTGTGGTGTGTTGGAAAAAAGAGAAGAGTGAGCCCTGGTCTTGCTCCTGGGGGACTCACAACAGAGCATTAAGAGGAGACTTGGGATCTTACAGCTATAGGGGCCTTTAGCGACCCAGGCTATAGGAAGTCAGGGACTCAAAAACTAGTTGGGGAGCCAGGGACACACACATAGATTGGAATTAGCAACTCTGCAAGGCTGCAAGTGATCAAGGGCCAATGCTGGGCAGAGGGAGAGAAGAGTACAAGCTTCGTTGGGTGGGAAGGGTATTCTGCAGGAGGTCAGGGCAGAGAAACCAGCCTGATGAGGCTGGTGATGGGATTTCCCTGGCCAGAGAGGAGGAGGTGGCAACCCGGCAGGGTGGGCATGTGCGCATGTGCAAACACACTGAGCTTATCGGGTAACCGCCCAGGCAGAGAGGCTGAATGGAACACCCTGTTATGTCCTCCCAGCCCTGGCCTCACTGATCGAGAAGTGTCCCAGTGACAAAACGGACTGCAGCTCCTACGGCAGCTTCAGCGAGGCGGTGCTGGAACTCTTCAAGCTCACCATAGGCCTGGGCGACCTGAACATCCAGCAGAACTCCAAGTACCCCATCCTCTTTCTGTTCCTGCTCATCACCTATGTCATCCTCACCTTCGTCCTCCTGCTCAACATGCTCATCGCCCTCATGGGAGAGACGGTGGAGAACGTCTCCAAGGAGAGCGAGCGTATCTGGCGCCTACAGGTGAGCCCGGGTGGCAGGGACCTCCGTGCGGGGGCCTCCTCGGGGACTCAGTTGAGCACACGGTCTGGGGTGGGGCCTGGGAATCTGCATAAGCGCCCGTGTGATTGGCCAGGTTTGAGGGAGCCTTTAGTCTAGGATCTTTGAGTACAGGGTCTAGGAAGTGTGGCTGAACAACAGCACATGCGAGAGAATCTCAGGCTTATGGGGGTGCTCTGCTTAGAGTCAACAGCGTGATATGTACGCCTCAAAGTATGACCTTAGATTGCATTACGAGGAGTATAGGGTCTAGGACAATGGAGGTGACAGTTCTGTTCTACTCCCTCCTGGCCTTAATACTCTTCACATGCCGAGGACACCAAGCCACAGGATGGGTCCAGAGGTGGCGACCAGGTTTGGGAGAGGACTGGAGACTGTCTCACAAGAAATGGTTGTCAGAACTAGGGTTGAAGAAGGTGAGAGTTTTTTCAGGTATCTGCAGAGCTACTTGTGAAAGAGGCCCCAGAAAGTGGAACTGAGGGACATGGGGGAATCACAGGGAGAAAAGCTTTGGTTTGACGCACAGACATTTCTAATTATTAAGGCCTTCTTAATCGGATTGCTGACACTGCTCGGGAGAGATTGGAGAATCAATGGCCAGGATTCCAAGCCTGGGTGGGGGGTGGCGGTGGGACCACATGATGTCAGAAGTTCCCTCCACGTGGGATTCCAAAGTCCCAACGCGCTCAGTGAGGGAGCTCCTGGCCTTCAGAAATTCTATTTATGTCACGCTTAAACCACTGGAACACCTTTCCCAACCCTCCTGCTCTCTAGTCTCTGGATTCTGTGGGCTAGTTGGACCCCCAGCTAGGATCTGTGCGCTGAGCACCCAGAGGGCCCAGAGCACCCAGAGGGCTGTGCGCGTGCCCGCACACTCCTGAGGCTCCTTTGTGTCCCCAGAGAGCCAGGACAATCTTGGAGTTTGAGAAGATGTTGCCAGAGTGGCTGAGGAGCAGGTTCAGGATGGGGGAGCTGTGCAGAGTCGCGGAGGGGGATTTCCGGCTGTGCTTGCGGTAAGGAAAGGGGAAAGGCCCGGGTGGGGGTCCTTGGGGTGGGCGGAGAGGGACGAGCCAGTGACAAGGTGTCAGAGAAACGGCGTCGCCGCTGGCTCACTGTCACCACGGCCACCGTCTCTTCTGGAGGCCTGTCCAGCGTCTCATTTAGAAAAGATTTGCCAGCCTGGCACTCCGTCCTGCTGTCTGCCCTGTGGGGGTCCATGTGACACCAGGGGACGAGAGGCACACTTTGTCACTGGCTGCTTTTGACATATCTTACACTTTCTGATTTTTTAGAAGGTCCTTGCGCGTCCCACGGCCACCTTTTCTGATAAGTCCACTTCTTCCTACCTGCCCCTGCTCAACTGCCTGACCCTATACCAGGGGGCCTCAAACTTTGTAAACAGGGGGCCAGTTCACTGTCCCTCAGACCGCTGGAGGGCCAGACTATAGTTTTTTAAAAAAATATGAACAAATTCCTATGCACACTGCACATGTCTTATTTTGAAGTAAAAAAACAAACGGGCAAATACACCCGCATGTGGCCCGCAGGCCGTAGTTTGAGGATGCCTGCTATAGACCAACGTTTTTCAGTATAACTGTACCTTAACCTACTTCTCTGACTGAAATTCCCACCCGCTGGAAACCAACATTTCTTTTCTTTTCTTTTCTTTTTTTTTCAGACAGAGTCTCACTCTGTTGCCCGGGCTAGAGTGCAGTGGCATCAGCCTAGCTCACTGCAACCTCAAACTCCCGGGCTCAAGCGATCCTCCTGCCTCAGTCTCCTGGGTAGCTGGGACTACAGGCATGCCTGGCTAATTTTTTTCTATCTATACATATATTTTTTTAGTTGTCCAGCTAATTTCCTTCTATTTTTAGTAGAGACTGGGTCTTGCTCTTGCTCAGGCTGGTCTCGAACTCCTGTCTCAAGCCTCCCACAGTGCTAGGATTACAGGCGTGAGCCACTGCACCCGGCCTTGGAAATCAACATTTCTGACTGTCATTGTTACCCTAACAAACATTTCTGGTTTCGACACCCTCATTCTAGAGATGTTCTCTGAATGCGAATTTAAGTCTGACTGATGTCTCATAAGTTGTATTCTGACACCTTAGACGCTGCCCGCTCTTATTAGGCTGTGAACCCTAACTACCTTCCCCTAGTGTTTGCTTAACCCTAGCTAAACTTCCTCAGGTTTAACCCTCACACCTTCTCAGCCCACACCTTTCCTCTTTCCCTCCTTCCCTCCTTCCCCGTGGGCTCCTTCCAACCAGTCAGGCGCAGCTTCAGCAGCAGTCTGAAGATGTACCTTTACACCTGTTCCAGTGACTTCCAGGATCTCTGGGTTCCCTACCCTGGGAGGAGAACGGATCCCCCGAGGCCTGGGGGAATGGAGATTTGGACAGGCTTCAACCCCCAACAGTGCTGGTGTGACCACTCGGGGCAGGGGCGCTCCTGATCCCTGGGACAAAGGGGGGCTGTCTCGAGAGACCAGACATCCCATATGTGGTGCTGTCTGTCTGCATTTGGTGAGGTGCAATTGTGAAATAGTAAGAACGATGATCACACTTGCAGGATCAACGAGGTGAAGTGGACTGAATGGAAGACACACGTCTCCTTCCTTAATGAAGATCCCGGGCCTGTAAGACGGACAGGTACTGTTGCCATGGGTGGCATGGGGGCCGCTCCTGTCTGAGGCTGTGGACCTTTGGTGAATCAAGTCTGAGGGCCCTGACTTTCCCCATCCATGAAATGGGAGGGTTGAACGAAGTTGGTTCTGACATTTTATAACCCTAGTTAGAACAACTTTTAAACAATTAGGTGATACCCTAAGACATGGAAACACAGAATGCAGAGTGATATATTTTCTAAAATAGATTTTTTTGTTTTCAAGCAGATTTCAACAAAATCCAAGATTCTTCCAGGAGCAACAGCAAAACCACTCTCAATGCATTTGAAGAAGTGGATGAATTCCCGGAAACTTCAGTGTAGCAGCAGAAGCCAGGGCTGGTGTGAGCACGGGCTGTCTGGTGCTGCGGGCTGAGTCCTGGCCTCTGTGCTGAGGGGCTTTGTGGAGTGGCTCTGCCAGCCTCGAAGCAGAAAGCACCCTCATGCTGAGCTGAGGGTGTCTGAACTGAGAGGCAGCTGTCCGTTTGTCTGAGTGGCAGGCACTCTAGGATCTTGTTACTCGTCAAAGAGTTTGTGTAAACTCAAGGCCAGCAGTCTGGAGCCTGGAAGTCTCCCAAGGTCCTGGGTGAAGTCTCTGGTTTTAGCAGCTGCAGGTCGGCTTGGCTGGGAGAGATGGGTGGTGGGGAAGAGGGGGCAGGGGCCTGAGGAGCAGGGGGGAGTCTTTCCTCCTGCCAGCATCTCCCCGCCACCCCTGACCCCAGCCCGCACATTCCGCCATCTCTCTTACTGAGACTGGGTTGCCTGGATTTGTGGGAGACTCTGTGATCCCACCCGAGAATGAGCAGGGGACTGAGCTAAGCCTGACGTCCTGAGGGAGGAGGGGAGGGAGCTACGGAAATGCCCTTCTGGAATCTGCCGGGAACAGGAAACCATCCTTGTGATGGGAGCCCTCGGCACCCCAAGGCTCAAACTGTCGAGAGATGTTTTAGTAGCATTAATGAACACAGGGTTTTAGTTTTCAACATAGAAAACACATTTCAGTTAAGAATGACAGTGACTACAGATGAAGTATGTGATTTTAAAAGCTGAGACACAGATGCTGGGCTTTTGGGCTGGCCGTGTACTTGGCCTCAGGGTGGCCAGAGCGAGACAAAAAGCTTTTCTTCACACACACAAAAGTCCACATGAGCCACGCCAGGCAGGCCCTGCTGGGCCGCTGCGATCTGGGTGAAAGGGCTTGGCTCGTGTCCTCGTCCTGGCCGCGCAGGGCTTCACGCCTCTGAGCTGGGAGCAGCGCGGCCTCAGCTGAAGCAGAAATAGCAGCCTCTCTACCCACACGGCCTCGCGTCTCAGAGGTTGCTAGAATACCTCAGTATTCCTCGGCGGGGGGGAACGGAACAAAGTGCCGGCAGCGCCTTGGCACGAAGCATTTTTGTTAACTGTGAATCTTGGAGCTGAGGAGGAAGCTTGTGAGAGAGGAGCGTTTGCCAAGACTCGGGGCTTATTTTTAGGTCCTCATCCTCTGATGCTGCTCCTGTCCCGAAATGACACAGAGTCAAGTTTGGGGGCAAAGGTAAAGTGGGGACGGAAGGAATTTTCCAGGTGACTGGGGCCTACACGACCAGAAAATCTACTCTGCCTATGTTATCTGGTGAAAGGACTCAGGTGGGAATTTTTGAGGAAGAATTATAAAAATGGTAGCCATGGACTTTGATTTGGAATGGCACAAATAGGAATTTGGTCTTTAGATGACTTGGTGATTGGCTGGTTAACCTGACTTGAGGTGAACGGAGGAGCCCAGGCCTGGCAGTTCTCTCTGCTCTGGGGTGCTCTGTGTTCCAGCCTGGCTTGGGGGTGCAGAGGCTTGGTCTGTGATGGGCCCCGCTTGAGAGAGGGGGCTGAGCAGAGAAGCAGTGTGGGGGACTTTGCAATCTGCAGCAGCCCCCGTGTGCGCCTGCTGACCCAGCAAGTCCACGCCTGCTCTGAGCCATCGGGGTCAGACCAAGCTCTGAGGGGCGGGGGGCCAGGCATGTGTCTCTGGAGCAAGATTTGAGGGGGACTCTTGTGAGGGCAGAAGGAGCAGATGTATCCCAGATGGGGAGACCTCGTTAAAGAACTTGAGAAGGATTTTGGCTCAATTCAGTTCAGCAGCTGCTCCTTATAATGGAGATGTTTAAGCAGAAGCTGGTCTAGCACTTATGAAGGCTGTTGTTGAAGATGGTACCTGGATGAACTTCAAGATCCCTTTTAGCTTGGAGAGTCTACAATTCAGCATTCTGTATCTGGAGTTACCTACTCGCATTTACCCTGAACAGATGTCCTGGTTTGAGGGGCAGCCATTTGGATCCGTGGTGCCACACTCTGTACTATGGAGCTGGGAATTGAAGAATTGCTTTGACTCGGATATGAATGCATAGAGCCATACGGCCCTCCATTTCTCGCTTGGAAAAGAGCTGGGGGGTTGGGCAAGTAGAAATCAGTGACGGGATCTTTGCCTTCTCCCACAGTATGGAGAGCTGCTCTCTGTGGATCTGGATGGAATTGTTGGCAAGAACATTCTCTGTCCTGGTTATTCTTCCCAACAGCGGCATCCCCAAAAGGCTTTCGGCACAGAAGGTCTGAGCCTAGGTAGGTTTGCCAAGGCAAAGGGAGGCAACGAGTCGAGAAGCATCAGAGTCAAAAGGACCACTTTCTTCACTTTACACCTGGGAATTAGTGCTCTGAGAGGACTGTGTGCTGTTCAAAGTCACCCAGGAAGTCATAGCAGAGCTGCCAAAGCTGGAGTGTCCTGATTCTTGGACCACAGATATCCCCCTGCACCATTATTTGTTTTTAAGCACAGTTCTTCAGTAAATTCGAGTCTATCTTTGTGGTTGGCACAAGTCAGGGGGTAGGACTTTTTGCTCAGATGACTCATTTGACAGCCAACATTGTCCCTATGATCCTTCTGATGGGTTTAAAATTCAAATGTGCAAGCAGGACATCTTAAAACTCCATGATTTACATTTCAGTGATTTAAGGGGAAGGCGTTTTCTAGGGATGAGATCTCTCATGCTCAGATAGGGGCTTTGGGTGCAAATGCTCTTTTAGCTAAACTTTTCCTCAGGGAGTACTCATTATTCTAAACATTATGTGATTTATGTGTTTGGAATAAAAAGGGTGCTTGCCTTCCTCCCTGGGAAGTGGGAGAAGGTGTTCGAGGTTGTACTGTGAAGTCATTTAGCTCTCAGACAGCTCTTGCCTGAGAGGGCTCAGTATTATTGACATTCCTTTTCTTCCTCAAGGCCTGGTGAAATGTGTCCTTCTGCTCTGGGTGGGGCCCAGGTAGATGGGCCGTCATCCAGGCCTGTATACCATACTTGATTTCTGCATTGATTTACATGTTTTTTTTTTTTTTTTTAAAACTGTGATCTTGGTTCCAAACACAGTTGTCACCCCATGCTCATTGAATGTGCCTGATCCTTGTAAATTCTAAATTACATACTTCTTAGTGTTGTGTGTGTGTGTGAAACCCTATGTTCAAGAAAGAAATCATAAAAAGAGTAAGAATATTTTAATGCGATGAAAAGAATGCTTTTTTGATTTCCAATAAATATTTATTTTGCCTTCTTATGGCCATCTTTTATCCTTGCCTTGGGTGTGCCAATATGAAGACTGACTAGAAATCCTAGGACCTAGAGTGTTGCTAATAGGAGTGGGTAAAGGGAAGGCCAGTTTTGGGACCTGGAGCATTATCGCTTGGGAACAGAGCCAGAAAGCTGTAACAGACACCTCACCCTTGTACAGTGTTTACATCTCAAAGTGTATTCATATTCAGTGCCCTGTTTGAACCACTCAGCAACTTTGGAAACAGTTTGAATAAAAAGAGACTCAGGGAATTGAAGTGATTGGCCAAAGAGTCACAGCTAGATGCTGTTAGCAGTTCAGGTTTTATGCAACCCACCTGCCTCCCCCTCCCCCCCAAGTAGTGTTCTATCCATCATGGCCAGCTGGCTCTCCACTTACTTTGAATGGATATAAAGCCATGGCTCTACCTGGAGACCAGAAGGTATAAATCCCTCCTGTCTACCTCATAAGCTTTTCATGAGGGGGCACTGAGAAAATGGATATGAAAGAGCTGATATTATTACCGTCATTACTGCCTATCAGCCCAGCTCATATTTGCATCCATTTTCTCATTCCTTTGAGTTATTTCATAAAGACAGCAGTTCTCAACTTGAATGCCAAGACACTCTTTGTCTTGATGGGTTGTGGAACTCGCAACCAATTTGTTAATAAGTGAAATGCTGCCTTTGGTGAATTATTTACTTAATTCAGATGACTCCCAGACTCCCTTCGCTGTGATGTGTCTTGTTGAGTGGCAAAGAGAAGGGGATTGTACGTGATCCACAGCTTAAATAGGTTTTATCCCACAATCTTGGAATGGGCCGTCCATGGGAACATTCTGGGTGGACTGATATAAAAAAAGGATGGAGACCCCTGTTGTAGGTTATATTTCTGGGAATGAGGACACGTAGGTCATGGATGTGAACATTTTTATGGCTCTTGATACCATGAAAAATTATTTCCTAAAATGATTACATCAATTTTTCCAGCCTTTGAGATTGTATGCTGCACTATTTATAAAGCTCTTTCATTCACGTTGGTTATCTTAATAGTATAGTTTTTGTAAGTTTGGCGAGTATTATATCCTAGTTTAACAGGTGAGGAAATCGAGGCTTATAGACAGATAGAGTGACATGCAAAGGTCACAACCTTTTCCTGGCTGGGAGAGCCAGGTTCTCTTGGTATCAAGACATACCATCTTTTCTTACTGTACAGCTACCGCTCTGACAAAACAGCAAAGTTCGGCAGAAAGAAAGGAGATTTAGTCCACTTCTACAAAACTATCTCACGTACTATGTGTGAAGATTTAGAATCAATTCAACAAAAATTGAACATGCAATATATGTGATGGTAGAGAACACAAATGTGAACAAGACAGTTATTTCCACTAAAGGTGATGGAAGGAGGGAAGAAGGAAATGAACATTTACTTAGTGCCTACTATGTACCATACACTTGATATAGATTGTCTCATTTAGTCTTTACAACTCTCATTATTTCCCAGCTGCTCTTCTCTTTCCTTCATCAGTTCTCTATTTTCCAGTAGTTCTTTCAAAACTATCATTCTTGTTAAACCTGTGGCCCTACCACTTCCCTTTCAATGGCTGTAGTTGGTTTTATCCCCACTTCACAGTGAAAATGGAAGCCATAAGAGGGAAACACCTTTACCTCTGACCATCAAACCTATAAACTTATCCGCATGTACATCCTTAAGCTTTGAATCCCTCCCCTGGCCCACCCTCCGCCCAGAGCAATAAGACTCCTGGGGCGGGCGCAGTGGCTCCCGCCTATAATCCTAACTCTCTGGGAGGCCGAGGTGGGCGGATCGTTTGAGCTCAGGAGTTCGAGACCAGCCTGAGCAAGAGTGAGACCCCATCTCTACTATAAATAGAAAGAAATTAATTGGCCAACTAATATATATAGAAAAAATTAGCCGGACATGGTGGCACATGCCTGTAGTCCCAGCTACTTGGGAGGCTGAGGCAGCAGGATTGCTTGAGCCCAGGAGTTTGAGGTTGCTGTGAGCTAGGCTGATGCCACGGCACTCACTCTAGCCTGGGCAACAAAGTGAGACTCTGTCTCAAAAAAAAAAAAAAAAAAAAATAAGACTCCTGCTTGGGGGCCTCTCTTTGTGTCCTCGAGATTGCTTTTGTCTTGAGACAGTGACAGTTATTTCTCCATTTCATAGATACATTTTCTACAAATGAAATTTTCTGTTAAAAATATTTAGTCTACCTGTGGCTTTTGTATTTTTTTCTCTAAATTATACTAGAGTAATCATCTATGGACCTCCGTTTTTTTGGTTAACTTTGTTTACTAATCAAGTCCCTGTTATTTTCCTTGGCAAAAATGGGGAAACTTTCAATCATGTTTTTTTATTTAATGGGATGTAAAATTTTGGGCTGTGCCATTCATTTTGCAGTTTATGTGAATGGAGCCCCCCGGAGTTATTCACTGTGCAACCTTCAAGCCCTGTGTGGCAGCCTTGGGTCAAATCCTCTCTGAGTGAGCTCCCCCCAACCCATCATTGATTTGATAAGTATTAAGGAACTACTATCTTGGCACTGGACTAGGTTTTTAATGTGGTGTGGTGGAGGATTCCAAGAAGGTCTCTAAAGGTAGATTACAAGCCTCTTGAAGGCAGTATGTGGGAAGCATAGAGATATTTAAAAAGCTCTGGGAGTCCCGTACGCAGTTACTCGCCTTCAGACTCTGTCTTTGTGGGGTTTGCAAACACAGGCCTTTCAGACACTCTCCCAGAACCATGGCCTTGGTCATCTGCACAGGGCTCTCAGGCTCAGAGTGTCCCCCACGGCCCCTTTCCACTTGCTCCTCCTATTGGAGCAGTGACTGTATGTGTTTCACCATTCCTGTCCCAGTGGAATCTTCCGGGGTCTTTAGCGGTCATCTCAAGATCACCCTTGTGGGGGAAGTGACAATCCACTCTTCTAAGGAAGCCTTTCCAGATGGTTTTACACTCATCAGATCAACTCTTATTTATCCAACAAAACTTATTGAGTTCCTTCTTTGTGGTAAGCATATTTTGTGCTGTGGATGCTACAAGGAATAAGACAAATGCCATCCCCTGCTATCTTGGAGCTTTTGCAATTTAATAGAAGAGACAGACATGACCTGCTCCCTGCCCCAATTTCATAAATCATTATGTTTGCAGTTTTGGTAAGTGCTAGTCTGGTGATGTCAATGAGCTTGTATAACAGAGTGGCCTCAGCTAGCTTGAGTCTCATTTAAGAGTAAATGTCATCAGCTAAAGGGAGCATGAAGTGGGGCAGGGTTTCAAGAATCGGGTAAAACCGTGGGCAAAGACCCCAAGGTAGCAGGGAGTTTGGTGCATCTGAGGACTGCAGAAGCCCGTGTGGCCAAATTGTCGGGATCAAGGGGCCAAGTGATATGAAATAAGGCTGGAGGGGCAGGCAGAGGCTGGAGCACGGAGGACTTGTCCAGACCTGGTGAGGCTTTGAGATTTCATAACAAGAGTAAGGAGAAGCCACCAAAAGCTTTTACACAGGAAAATTGTTGAGTGTGAACATTTCCCTATATTTTTTCCTATGGGGTATAGGCTTAAAAAGATGTTTTGTTTTGTTTTTTTCCCTCCTGCTATTTTTAGGTCATGGTAACAATCCGAAGAGTGTAGAATGGATGAGTTTCACCTGGGAGCCATGGGGAGCACACTCAGGAGGTGACTGGGAAAGCAGGAAAAAAGAAGGCAGGGGGTTGGTGGAATGTGAAGACTTTTCGGTAGGGAAGGATGTTTGAGTACGCTCAAACTAACTTTTCAACTAACCATTCAACTATTCAACTAACCTTTATTGGACACTTACTAGATTTCAGTCCCTGAAAAAGACACCGTGAATGTCCTCAGGATGGGCCAGAATGAGAACAGAGCAAAGGGGCAATTAAGTCAGGCAGAGGAGCACCAACAAGGCTTTGTCAGTGAAGTGAGAGTTGAGTTGCACATTGAAGAAAAAACAGGAATTAGCTGGAGTGAGGTCCAAGTGGGTGTGGGGGATGGGGGAAGGTGGGAGAGAATTCTAGGTGAAAGAATCAGTCTGCATGAAGGCAGAGTGTAATAAAATAACACGAAGGGCACCGGAACAAAGTCAGAAGGGAGATGAGTCTAGAGAGGTTGGCGGGGGAGGGGAGGGCAGATCATGAAGGGCCTTTTGTGCTAGGAATTTGAACTTGAATAATTTATTAAGTGCATGCTCTGTGCTAGGCACTGAGCTCAGTGCTTGTATACATCAGTCCACATAGTAGTCACAGCAGCTCTGTGAGAGGAGCACTATTATTATGATCATTTCCATTTTATAAATGAGAAAAATAAGTCTGTAGATATTAGAAATAACAAAAGTAAAACTGAAAGTAACTAAAACCACACAGAAATATGTTACAGATTTTTTTTTTTAAAATCACATCTAATTAGAAACACTAAAGACTCTAAAGATTGAGTCAGAGAAAATAAGACTTGATAGAAATAACCCCCAAACTGAAACCATAGTCACCTAAATCGCACCTTGTAAAATTTACAAATAACTAAAACTGATGGAGAAATAAAGTATTCTTGCCAAAATTTACATCTGGAAAAAACCGATCCAGAAAAATCAGACTGGGAAATAAAGCACAACGGAACATTCACAGTGGGAAAAGGAAGCTTGGTAAAACTTGTTATGTACAAAAACTGATCGATAGCATTTTTGCTATAGAATTCAGAAGGAAGACAGTTTATTCCAATGAAAATAATTTGGTAAAGTACAAAAATAAATCTTGAAAAATTTAGAAAGAGTTTGTGCTCTGTAGAACACTGAATATGGAGTGAAATTGGCTTAATGGGGTCTACTCCAGAAGAATGAAAATGTTTATAGAATATATTTTCTATATATAACGTTAGTATTTTTTAGTAAATACATTTGAAATCATAGGTTCCTTGGGGTCCAAATCGTGGGACAAAAATGCTCTTTACTTGGCTGCTGTGGCCTAGGAGAGGAGGGTAGGAGGCAGCAGGCAGCAGAGGTCCTTTGAGGACAAGAATCACGGGAGTTGAGGGGTTTGGGCATGTAGGACAGGGGAGAATTTCTCAAAAGACTGCATTTGCAAACCAGAGACGTGGGTTTGGGTGGCATTTCCACTAGTGCCCACTGCCCTCTGGTAGTGGCCTTCACCGCCTGTGCTGGCAGCTGCTGGAGCCCAAAGACCTCCTTGTACCTTGGCTGGGAATAATGGTGAGCATGACGTTTCCAAATGAGAAGTGGCAGCCGTGAAGAACCTGCCTCTTCCAAATTTTCCGCGTGAGGAAGGAACGTTAGCTTCTCAACCGGCATGCGAGACATCTGAAGGAGGCTCTCTGCTCCCTGAGGTCAGTGCAGAGTGTAGTGGACAAACCAGAGCAGTGATGCTTTGTGTGGGTCACTGTTCGTGGACAAAGGACCATTCAGAATTTCTTGATGTATTCATAATATCATCTTTACAGTTACGTTTCTCTTTCACATTTCATCTGTAGAAGAGCATTTAAAAAATCTCCTCTGTATATCACAACTAATGCTAACGTTTAGAGACTGGGTACTTGGTATGTTGTTATTAATTCAAACAGGAATATTTAAAATATAGCAAGCCTGACCCATTAATTTCTCCCAGCACTTATACATTACAGGCATACGTCAGAGATATTGCAGGTTTGGTTCCAGACCACTGCGATAAAGCAAATATTGCAATAAAGCCAGTCACACAAACATTTTGGTTTCCTTGTGCACACAAAAGTTATGTTTACACTATACTGTAGTCTATTAAATGTGCATTTTTTAGACATGTCTAAAAATGTACATACCTTAACTAAAAAATACTTTATTGCTAAAAAATGCTAACGATTATCTGAACTTTCAGTGAGTCATGGTCTTTTTTGCTGGTGGAGGGTCTTGCTTTGATGTTGGTGGCTGCTGACTGATCAGGGTGGTGGTTGCTGAAGGCTGGGGTGGCTGTGGCGATTTCTTCAAACAAGACAACCATGAAGTTTGCTGCATTGATTGATTGATTGACTCTTCCTTTCATGAAAGATTTCTCTGTAGCATGGGATGCCGTTTGATAGTATTTTACTTACAGTAGAATTTCTTTCAAAATTGGAGTTAATCCTCTTAAACCCTGCTGCTGCTTTATCAACCAAGTTTATATAATATTCTGAATGCTTAGTTGTCATTTCAACAATGTTCATGGCATCTTTACCAGGAGCAGATTCTACCTCAAGAAACCATTTTCTTTTCTCATCTATAAGAAGCAACTCCTCATTTGTTCAAGTTTCTAAAAAATCTTATATATTTTTTCTTTTATCTGTTCTGCCTCCATATGATCTGCAGGAAATGTTCATTCCAGTTTTATCATGAGATTGCGGCAATTGAGTCTCATCTTCAGGCTGCACTTCTTTTTTTTTTTTTTTTTTGAGACAGAGTCTCACTTTATTGCCCAGGCTAGAGTGAGTGCCGTGGCGTCAGCCTAGCTCACAGCAACCTCAAACTCCTGGGCTCAAGCAATCCTGCTGCCTCAGCCTCCCAAGTAGCTGGGACTACAGGCATGTGCCACCATGCCCGGCTAATTTTTTTTTTTTCTATATATATTAGTTGGCCAATTAATTTCTTTCTATTTATAGTAGAGATGGGGTCTCGCTCTTGCTCAGGCTGGT
>VSMD01060543.1:0-15141 GCA_008750895.1 Mirza zaza | reverse complement strand
TAATTCAATAAAAGCACATAGGCCGGGTGCGGTGGCTCACGCCTGTAATCCTAGCTCTCTGGGAGGCCGAGGCGGGCGGATCATTTGAGCTCAGGAGTTCGAGACCAGCCTGAGCAAGAGCGAGACCCTGTCTCTACTATAAATAGAAAGAAATTCATTGGCCAACTAATATATATAGAAAAAATTAGCCGGGCATGGTGGTGCATGCCTATAGTCCCAGCTACTCGGGAGGCTGAGGCAGCAGGATTGCTTGAGCCCAGGAGTCTGAGGTTGCTGTGAGCTAGGCTGACGCCACGGCACTCACTCTAGCCTGAGCAATAAAGTGAGACTCTGTCTCAAAAAAAAAAAAAAGAAGAAGATTGCTTGAGCCCATGAGTTCAAGACCAGCGTGGACAAAATAGCAAGACCCTGTCTCTCTCTCTCTCTCTCTCTCTTTTTTTTTTTGAGTTATAGTCTCACTCTGTTGCCCAGGCTAGAGTGCCGTGGCGTCAGCCTAGCTCACAGCAACCTCAAAGTCCTGGGCTCAAGTGATCCTATTGCCTCAGCCTCCCGAGTAGCTGGGACTACAGGCATGTGCCACCATGCCCAGCTAATTTTTTCTATATATTTTTAGCTGTCCAAGTAATTTATTTCTATTTTTAGTAGAGATGGGGTCTCACTCTAGCTCAGGCTGGTCTCGAACTCCTGACCTCAAACAATCCACCCGCCTCGGCCTCCCAGAGTGCTAGGATTACAGGCATGAGCCACTGCCGAGGGTCTAAGACCATCTCTTAAAAAAAAAAGAAAGAAAAAGAAAAAGAGGCTGGCGCAGTGGTTTGCACCTGTAATCCTAGCACTCTGGGAGGCTGAGGCAATCCTAAAAATAGAAAAAATTAGCTGGACATGGTGGTGTAAGCCTGTAGTCCCAGCTACTAGGGAGGCTGAGGCAGGAGGATCACTTGAGCCCAGGAGTTTGAAGTTGCAGTGAGCTATGATGACACGACTGCACTCTACCCAGGGCAACAAAGTGAGACTCTGTCAAAAAGAAAAAAAGAAAAGAAAAAGAAAAAGAAAAGAGAGAAGAGAAAAGGATAAAAATTATTATGTAAAGATATATTCCATTCAGTATTATGTAATATAGTGGGAAAATACTGAAAACGACTTATAAATATTCAATATAGCATAAGTCAGGTAATACAGTCAATTAAAAAAGTACATTTAATGCCACAAAGAAAACACAAAATATGTTAAAGAGAAAAAAAAGATACAAAATAGTATACATAGTAGGATCTTGATTTGGTAAAAAGAAAAAAGAGTGTTGATATGAATAGCTGTCCCATTGAGAGATTATAGCTTACATTAGTCATCTTTGCATTTCTTCTAGATGCTCATAGAAGAGCAAGGAGACAAGGATTGGCTATAGTCCCAATAAATATTAATAAACTCTGAACTCTTACTCTCAGTCATACCCTTGACTGTGTTATCACCAAATACTCCAAAATCAATATCAAGTCTCTCAGATTCCCAACCATCTTGGATGAAGTTCACTTCCTTTATTACTCCAAATCTAGCAGTTAGCTGGCTTCATTGCAACATGACCACTCCCCCTCATTATCAATCATCTCTAATGTCCTCATTTCCCTTCTTAGCAAGTTTAGATCCCGGGGGCATTTGTTATAATCACTCTCTTGCAAAATACTCTTCACAATCTTGATAGTACCTTGATGGTTCTTCCTACATGGTATTGGCACGGCAAAAACCCCAATGGTTAAACTCACTTCCCAATTAACTCAAAAAAAATCTTCCTGTGTGTCTGCCCCAATCAACATTGCTGGAGAAAAACACACAATCACTAATTGGTTTCATGTTAAAGTGAGACCACAAATCCCAAATGGAAACTTAACATTGCCCTAAGTGTCTCTGCTCCTATTAAAGATTAATCCCTCCATTTATGCTGTGATTATCATTCAAGGACTCTGCACCTTCTCTAGTGATCTAGTAAAAAAGGACTTTCCAATTCTACAATAATCAATTGCTTTTGCCTATCAACATACAAACATACTCTAATATCTACCAGAATTTTTTTAAAAGATCCCTCAAGCCATTTTCTTCTCCAGCTATGGCCTCTCTTCTCTGCTCCTCTGCCAAAGCAAAACTCCTTAACAGAACTGACCATAGTTGCCACATTCTCACCTCATATTCTCTCAGCAACCCACTCCACTTATACTTCCTTCTTCACTATTCCAATAAGTATACTCTTGTGAAAGTCACCAATGATCACCACATGACAGATTCAATGGTCATTTTTCCCATTCAAGAGCATTACAAATTCGACCACTTCCTTCTTGAAAGTGTCTTTTCTTGGCTTCAAACACCACACACTTCTGGTTTTCCTGATGCATCACTAATAGCTCACTCTCCTTATTCTGTCAGTTTTCCTTGGTTCAACTTTAAAATTTGCCCAGAATAAAAACCAGGACTTTGTCCTAGAATCCCTTCTTTTCTAGCCAAATTCTCCTAAAGTCACCTAGTCTAGACTTTAAATATAGTCTCTCTATAAAGTGATGCCCAAATTTCTCTCCGATCCGACCTCCAGACTCATATATTCAATTGCTTACTTATTTCCCCACCTTAAAACCTAACAGAGAAAAGGCAAATTCTTGATCTTCCCCCACACCTCCAATGTGCTATTCCATACTCATTCCCATCTCAGAAATTAGCACCTATCTAGCCGCTAAAGACAAAGATCTAGGTGTTTTTCTAACCTACCAGCAAATTAGGTTAACTCTACCTTTAAAATATATCCCAAATACTTTTACTTCTCTTTAGCTTCCTATTCAACTCTACCCCAAGTTAAAATCATCTCTTGCCTAGTCTACCTAAAAAAGTTTCCTAAATGATTTTCCCTGAGTTCATTCTTGTCCCTCCACTCTCTAACATGGCAAGTTGCCTAACCAATTTCCTTTCTTCTTCCTTACTAAAGAAATCCTGATTTTAGCTAAGCACATTGCTCTCCAATGTGCTCTGCTAAAAAACATTTCCTAGCCTCCTTTAAACAAAGAAGAGTTTATTATACAGTCCTAGTTAAAAAAATAAAAATAAAACCAGAAGTCAGTGAATGCAGCTTCTGAGGAGGTAAACTGAGCTGGCATTTCCTTATGCCTTTCCCCTTATGAAATTCAAACATGACGTCTGGACTTCTGGCAGCCATTTTGACAGTTTGAGGACAAAGGTCATACTTCTAAGAATGGTAAACTGAAAGTCAGAAGTAGTTTATTAACAGTGTAAAGCCCCTCACCAAGCAATCCTGAAATACCTCCCCCTCCAGACTTTTCCTATTTGTTTAAATCACTAACTATACTTTGTTTCATTTGTTACACCCAGCCAAATTCAACCCCAATTCCTATATCCTTTTTTCACACATCTTCAGTATAAATTTATTTTCCACACAGCAACTGAAGTGGTCTTTCAAAAAATACAAATCTTGTCTTTTGCTGTACAGCCTCCAGTGGTTTTCAGAGGGGGCTCCTTTTACATCTTCAACTTCATCTTTCATCATTTTCCTCACCTGCCCACAATACTCCAGGCACACAATATGTTTTAGTTGTTTAAACACACCAAACTCATTCCTACTTTATGGTCTTTACATTAACTGTTTCCTCTGATTTGGAATATTCTTCTCCTACAGACATGGCTTTATCATTCAGATCTCAGTCTAAAACCCTAGGAAAAGATCTTTTCTGAACACCCAATAAAAAGTAATCAATTTTATCTATACAATTGTACTTCTCTGTGTTTAGCACTTGTCTGTCTCCCCCGTCCTGCTTACTGCTATATCCCCAGCACTTATCATGGTGTCTAGCATAAAGTGAGTCTTCAAATATTTGTTACATAAATTAAGGAACCCTTGGCACTGATGATACAAAGAAGGATAAGCCATGATGCCTACTATCCTTGAAAAGCTCAGAGTCTAGTAGGGCAGTGGTCCCCCAACCTTTTTGGCACCAGGGACCAGTTTTATCAGTTTCATCGAAGACAATTTTTCCATGGGAGTTGGGGGCTGGTATTAGGATAATTCAAGCACATTACATTTATTGTGCACTTTATTTCTATTACTATTACATTGTAATATATAATGAAGTAATTACCCATCTCACTATAATGTAGAATCAGTGGGAGCCCTGAGCTTGTTTTCCTGCAACTAATTGGTCCTTTCTGGGAGTGATGGGAGACAGTGACTGATTTGACAGGAGGCAGCAAGCGCTAAGGACCAGCTGCTGCACATAAGATGAAGCTTTGCTTACTCACCCCCATCTCACCCCCTGCTGTGCAGTACTGGTCTGAGGCTGGGAACAACAGTAATAGGAGAAGACAGCTTCAAATAATTACAACACAATAAAAATTACAGACTTGGTTTTAAAGTCACATGAGAATAACAGTCAAAGCTCTTTAAAAACAAACAAATGAAGAAAAAACTCCTAAGTATGTGTGTAAATGGGCCAGATGTAGTGGCTCCTGCCTGTAACGTCAGCACTTTGAGAGGCCAAGGCAGGAGGATCACTTGAACCTAATTAAGAGTTTAAGGTTACAGTGAGCTATGATCATGCCCTGTACATACTCCAGCCTGGGCAACAGAGCAAGACACTGTCTCTAAAAAAATAAATAAATAAAATAATAAAAATAAATACGTGCATATATGTAAACAAATAGAAAAAACAATGGAAGGAAATACCAAAATTAAAATGTATTTCTGTATGTCTGAAATACTACATAGACAAAACAAAAAAAAATTTTTTTTTTTTTTTGAGACAGAGTCTCACTTTATTGCCCAGTCTAGAGTGAGTGCCGTGGCATCAGCGTAGCTCACAGCAACCTCAAACTCCTGGGCTCAAGCAATCCTGCTGCCTCAGCCTCCCAAGTAGCTGGGACCACAGGCATGTGCCACCATGCCCGGCTAATTTTTTCTATATATATTAGTTGGCCAATTAATTTCTTTCTATTTATAGTAGAGATGGGGTCTCGCTCTTGCTCAGGCTGGTCTCGAACTCCTGAGCTCAAACGATCCACCCACCTTGGCTAGGATTACAGGCTTGAGCCACCACGCCCAGCCACAAAACAAAATTTTTAAAAAAATTATCTCTGGGGGGATTAGATTATAGATAATGTTTACTGTAATATGATTCCCTATATTTTCTAAAATTCTAAAATAAGCAAACATTTGTTACTTTTATTTTCAGAGAAACTGGCTATTTAAAGAGAAAAGCAATGAAATGGTTTTCTATTCTTCATTATATAATGAATATTAGCTACCTGTATATAAGCATTGATCATCCTAATTATGACTAGGTTAACTCCAATTTATCCTCCAAGTGTCAGTTCAAGGGTTATTCCCAAGGAATACTTCCCCTGAGATTAGACTTCCCCATTCCCACTGCTCCCCTTACTTAAACTCAACAAACACATTTATAATTAGCTGCTCGATGTCTCACTGCCTTCCTGAGCCATAATTTACTCCCTACCAGCAAGGACCATGTCTATTTTATTAACACCTAAGGTGGCATTCAGTAGTGAAGAAATGAAAAAAAAATGTAGAGTTAAACTAAAGAATTGAAACCACAGGGACACAAATGATGTCATATATACTAAATAGATGCTCCTTAAGATCTTCAAAAGGGAAAACTACAAAATAAGGCAAAAAAGATTCCCTTTCCACCATCTTGCTTCCCAATTTTTGGCTTCTGACATCCCATCATTCCAATTCAGGACCCAACTACATTATATCAAACAGGAATTCAACTTCACCTGGAAGCCACCTTTATCAACATATTCAACTCTTCTTAGTCCCAGAAGTAAGATAAAACTTTCATTGTAGTTGGAGATGAGCTCCCTAGAGCTTAAAAAAATCCTTAAACTCATACAGGAAAACAAATGCCTCCAGCTTAGCAGGCAATGTGCCAGGCAATGGGGAATGTAAGATCAGTAAGATAAGTCCTCTGTCTTTAATGATACACATACACAGTTCCTATAGGCAGATGGAGATAAAGAACCTAAGAAAGTAAACACCGGCAGCGGTGGTGGCTCACTGCCTGTAATCCTAGCACTCTGTAATCCTACCACTCTGTGAGGCCAAGGATTACACTCTGGGAGGATAGCTCAAGGTCAGGAGTTCGAAACCACCCTGAGCAAGAGCGAGATACCATCTCTACTAAAAATACAAAGAAATTAATTGGCCAAAAATATGTAGAAAAAATTATCCAGGCATTGTGGTGGGTGCCTGTAGTCCCACCTACTCAGGAGGGTGAGGCACGAGAATTGCCTGAGTCCAGGAGTTTGAGGTTGCTGTGAGCTAGGCTGACGCCACAGCACTCTAACACGGGCAACAGAGTGAGACTCTGTCTCAAAAAAAAAAAAAGTGAACACCTAAAATTTCATCCAAACACCCAATGACCACTCAGTATATATCACATGTAGGCTAGTGCGATGGTAGTGGGTTATCAGAACTTACTAATATTAGTCACTAAAGTTGGTATACAATCCCCCACTGCTAAATTTGACTGGCTTAAAAAAAATTTTTAATTTAAAAAACCTTTTTAAAAAGTATATACTGCACACCTATATATAGTCCTAGCTACTAAGGAGGCTGAGGAGGGAAGTCACAGTGAGCTATGATAGAGCCACTGCACCCCAGCCTGGGCCACAGAGCAAGACCCTGTCTCAAAAAAAAAAAAAAAAAGAAGAAGATTGGGCACCATGGCTAATGCCTGTAATCCTAGCATCTTGGGACACTGAGGCAGGAGGATTGCTTGAGACCAGGAATTGCAAGACTGAGACTTAGTCTCTACAAAAAATAGAAAAAATTACCCAGGTATAGTGGCACATGCTTATAGTCCCAGCTACTTGGGAGGCTGAGGCAGGAGAATCACCTGAGCCCAGGAGTTTGAGGTTGCAGTGAGCTGTGATAATGCCACTGCACTCTAGCCAGGGGCGACAGTGAGACCCTGTCTCAAGAAAAAAAGAAAACAAAAAAGGCAAAGAAAAGAGGTAGGGGCTTAGTCCAAACAGAACTAAATAGCAGGCAATTTTGTATTGCTAAAAGTTTGAGGGATGCATAGGAATGCAAGTGTGTATCTGCAACTTGACAGGAAACAGATTAGGAAAGGTAGGCTAGAACAACAGTATAAAGGTTTTGACTATATGCAATAGGCAGTAGAGAACCTAAAAGAGAATGACATTATAAAATCTTTTTTTTTTTTTGTGCCGTGACTCGGATTATAAAATCATATTTTAAAAATTAAATCCAGTGGCATGGTACCACAAGAGTTTAACAGAGAGGATGGGAGAGACTAAAGGCAGAGAAATAAGTGTAAATAAGCAAACTATTTTAATATAAATAGTCCACCTGAGATATATTAATAAAAAACAGACTTTAAAAAAACAATAGGCCGGGCACAGTGGCTCATGCTTCTAATCCTAGCACCTAGCACTCTGGGAGGCCAAGATGGGAGGATCATTTGAGCTCAGGAGTTCGAGACCAGCCTGAGCAAGAGTGAGACCCCGTCTCTACCAAAAAGAAAAAGAAAAAAAAAAGACAAAAACAAAACCCAGGTGGGCATTGCAGCACCCACCTGTAGTCCCAGCTACTGAGGAGGCTGAAGCAGAAGGATCACTTACAGCCCAGGAGTTGGAGCTTGCAGCGAGCTACAATGATCTCACTCACTGCATTCTACCCAGGGAAATGGAGTCAGACTCTGCCTCAACAACAACAACAAAACGATAAAATGGTTAAGATGACAAATTTTGTTATGTGTATTCTACCACAACTTCAAAAAAAGAACATAAAAGTTAAGACAAAATTAAAAATCAAGCCCATAATGGAAGATAGGCAAAATTATATAAATACATAAAGAATTCCTACAAATCAAGAAAAAAATACATTCCACTCAATTTTTTAAGGACAGGGTAAAGAATATAAACATTAAATTCACAAAACCAAGTCTAATGGCCAATAAACATGAAAATATGCTCAGTATCTCTACTGACTAGGGAAATAAAAATTAAAATAAGCTACCATTTCACATCCGTTCACAGTGACAAAAATCTGAGTCTTATAACCATCAATTCACTATAACTCTTTCATACACTGCTAATGGGAGTGTAAAATGATACAATCATCTAGAGAACAGTGAAGCAATATCCAGTCACACAGAAGCTGAAAATACACTCAGATCCTGCAATTCTACTTCCTAGAAAAATTCTTACATGGCCCAAAAAACATTAATAATAATGTTCAATACATTATTTATAACAGCTAAAAGTTGGAACTAAATGCCATCAATAGCAAAATGAATTTTAAAACTGTGACATGGAATACAATTTAAAGAACTAGCAGAACATGCTTTATCGTAGATAAATCTTTAAAAAATGCTGAGAGAAAAAGTTTCCAAAAGAGATGTAGTGTACTATAATCACTACAAAAAATTGTTTAACTTTACAAAAGTAGTAAAAATTGTTTTTACACTCAAAGATACTATGTTGTTAACAGTTAAAAACAAAACTATGAATGGGAAGTATAGTTCGTATAGTGATTACTCCTATAAAGGAAGAAAAACAGAATAGGGGAAAAGTTATGAAGTAAGCTTCACCTCTATGTTTTATGTTTTATTTTATGGGGCGGGGGGTAAACCCAGGATGAGAAGGTTAAAATCTGTTACATAGGGACCACAGATATAAAAGTGTTCATATATATATACAGATAGATATATATATATTTTTTAACTTCTAAGTATAAAATATTTCATAATTTCAAAAAGTCTTTGAAATAATGTGAAGGGGCCAGGCATGGTAGCTCATGCCTCTAATCCTAGTACTTTGGGAAGCTGAGGCAAGAAAATCACTTGAGGCCAGGAGTTCCAGACCAACCTGAGCAAGAGCGAGACTCTATCTCTACAAAAAACAGAAACATTAGTTTGGCGTGGTGGCACACACCTGTTAAGTCCCGGTCACTTGGGAGGTTGAGGGAGGAGGATCACTCAAGCCCAGGAGTTTGAAGTTGCAATAAGCTAGGATGATACCACTAAACTCTAGCCCAGGAGAGACAGCAAGACCCTTTCTCAAAAAAAACCTAAAACTAATAATAATAGTAACAGTAATAATAATGTATTGAGAACAAGCAGTAGATAAGAGTATAAACTACTCTCTCCACCCACTATAACGGATAATGTTCTGGAGGCAGAGAACTGATTTGAAACCTCTGTTCCACTCCACTAAAAGTTACTTGATACTGAGAACGTTACTTAATTTCTTCACAGCTGCAACTTTAAGATCTGTGAAACAAGAATAACATCAATCCCATAAAGCTGCCATATATATAAAATATCAGGTAGTAGGCATTCAACTACAGTTATTGCTCTAAATCTGCAATAAAAGCAAAGAACTAAAGAAAGAAGGAAACAGAGTTTGGTCAGGTGTGGTGGCTCATGCCTATAATCCTAGCACTCTGGGAGGCCGAGGCGGGCGGATTGCTCGAGGTCAGGAGTTTGAAACCATATAGAAAAAATTACCGGGCATGGTGGCGCATGCCTGTAGTCCCAGCTACTCGGGAGGCTGAGGCAGGAGGACTGCTTGAGCCCAGGAGTTTAAGGTTGCTGTGAGCTAGACTGATGCCACGGCACTCACTGTAGCCTAGGCAACAAAGTGACTCAGGAAGGAAGGAAGGAAGGAATGAAGGGAGGGAGGGAGGGAGGGAACGAACAAACAGGGTTTTGAATGAAATAAAGTTCTCCCACCTTGTCAGAATTACATAAGAGAACATGGATGTCACACGTCACCAGCGACTTTCTACCTTCCAAAACTCAATTCTGAAAAGGGGATTTACAAAGGGATCCAAGATAACATACCATAGGATTAGAATCTGGATTCCTTGGGTCCAGTTCCAGGAGACCAGAGCCTTGTCAAGAAATCAAAAATAATCCTATAACTCTGTATTACTTGAAAGTAGTCTCCATTTTAACACAAACCTTTCTCCAATTTATAACTATCACCTAAAGAAAGATTAACCAACGCCTTGAGAACAAAGCCCACATATGTTCCTTTGTATAGTCCCCTCCCTTATCTGCATGGGATACACTTCAAGACCCTCAGTGGAGGCTCATGCCTGTAATCCTAGCACTCTGGGAGGCCTAGGCGGGCGGATTGCTCGAGGTCAGTTCAAAACCAGCCTGAGCAAGAGCGAGACGCCGTCTCTACTATAAATAGAAAGAAATTAATTGGCCAACTAATATATATAGAGAAAAAATTAGCCGGGCATGGTGGCACATGCCTGTAGTCCCAGCTGCTCGGGAGGCTGAGGCAGAAGGATTGCTTGAGCCCAGGAGTTTGAGGTTGCTGTGAGCTAGGCTGACGCCACGGCACTCATTCTAGCCTGGGCAACAAAGCGAGACACTGTCTCAAAAAAAAAAAGACCTTCAGTGGATGCCTGAAACCGTGGATAGTACTGAGCCCCATGTATACTATGTTTTTTCCTATACATACATACCTATGATAAAGTTTACCTTATAAATTAGGTGCAGTACGAGATTAACAATAATAATAAAATAGAACAATTATAACAACATATTGTAATAAAAGTTATATGAATGTGGTCTCTCTCTCTCAAAATCTTATTGTACTATACTCACCTATTTTCAGACAATGGTTGACCACAGGTAAATGTAAGGGGAGACTACTTGGCCACCAGCCTTAGGGGCTGTTTGCACAAAGATGACAAATACTATCAGAATTACTATAGCCCTCATCTTAAGCCTTTTCTTGAGGCAAATTCCATAAAGCAATCACTAAACCATTGAATGAAACCTTTATGATCCAAGAACAGTAAACAGAACAGAATATGAAAACATAGTTAATTTGTATGTGTGTGTATGACAGAGTTTCACTCTCTTGCCTTGGCTAGAGTGCTGTGGCATCAACCTCACGGCAACATCAAACTCTTGGGATCAAGTGATCCTCCTGCCTCAGCCGCCCGAGTAGCTGGGACTACAGACACATGCTACCACGCCTGGCTAATTTTTTCTATTTTTTAGTTGTTTTGGCTAATTTCTTTCTATTTTTAGTAGAGACGGTGTCTTGCTCTTGCTCAGGCTGGTCTCCAACTCCTGAGCTCAAGCAATCCTCCCACCTCAGCCTCCCAGAGTGCTAGGATTACAGGCATGAGCCACTGCGCCTGGCCAACATAGTTAATTTTGACATCTAATAGCTATCCATTTACTGAACATTTAAATAAAGTCCCAAGCACCGCTCAAAGCACTATAGTCACCTAATCTCACATTTTACAGATAAAAAATTGAAATATAGTCAGTACCTTAGGTATTAAGTAGAAAAACCAGGATTCAAAGCAAATCTAACTCCAAAGCCCACATTCTTAATTACTAAGCAAAATTTACTATATTATGTTTCAGGAGTTAAATATCTCTGTTTCCTGGCAAGTTTAAGTCTCACACTAAGAGGAAATAGCAAGATGCACTTAAATAATATTATCATCCCTTTTGCACTGAAAATTTTATTAGCATTCAGCTTTTACAGTATTATTTATGAAAAGGATATTATATATGAAAAGGATAGTTCCACCAAATAACTATTTATTATGGCTGACTGGTATGCAAAAAGCCAAGGTTCGCCATTAACCAGCTCTGTGTCATCGAGCAACAATCAACCTCTTTGGGACTCAGTTTCCAGATCTTATAGATGAGAAGTTTGGCCTAGATGTAAAGTCTCTTTCAGCTCTAATATTCAATACATTTCAGCACATTTTCTAAGACTATATTACTTTTTTTTTTTGGAGACAGAGTCTCACTGTGTTGCCCAGACTAGATAGAGTACCATGGCGTCAACCTAGCTCACAGCAACCTCAAACTCCTGGGCTCAAGCAATCCTCCTGTCTCATCCTCCCCAGTGCCTAGGACTACAGGCATGGGCCACCACACACGGCTAATTTTTTCTATTTTGAGTTGTTTGGCAACCTCCTTCCATTTTTAGTAGAGATGGGGTTGCTCTTGCTGAGGTTGGTCTCAAAATCCTGACCTCAAGAGATCTTCCCAGGCCGGGCACCAGTGGCTCACGCCTGTAATCCTAGCACTCTGGGAGGCCGAGGCGGGAGGATTGCTCCAGGTCAGGAGTTCGAAAGCAGCCTGAGCAAGAGCGAGACCCCATCTCTATTATAAATAGAAAGAAATTAATTGGCCAACTAATATATATAGAAAAAATTAGCCGGGCATGGTGGCACATGCCTGTAGTCCCAGCTACTCGGGAGACTGAGGAAGTAGGATTGCTTGAGCCCAGGAATTTGAGGTTGCTGTGAGCGAGGCTGACGCCATGGCACTCACTCTAGCCTGGGCAAAGTGAGATTCTGTCTCAAAAAAAAAAAAAGAGATCTTCCCAGCTTTGGCCTACTAGAGTGCTAAGGATTATAGGTGTGAGCCACCGTGCCCGGCCTATTACTATTTTTTTTAACAAAGATTTTTGAAAAGCATCTTTTGAAAACCTTCAAAAATTAAAATACTTTTATGTCTGTTCTTTTACTCAAACATACTCAAGACTAATCTGTGCTATTAGAAAGCAGGAAAGTAAGGGGAAAACAAAGGAGATATGGTAGCAGGTAAAAGTCTGTTTCTTGATTTGGGTGCTAACTCCACAACTATGTTGGAGTATGCAAGAACCGTGTAATCTTTCTGTTCTCAACATGTAAATGTGTTTGACTAATTTTACTAATAATCTCTCTGCTCCCTAGTTCCAATTCAGGGGTCTACAGAAAAGATCATTTACTTATAAATTAGAGTATTTCTGTAATTCCTTTAGGACTGCCTCCTTAACTCTGAGGTCTTAACTTTCCTTTAGAATCTAGCTCAAGAACCTCCCTCCATACACATACCTCAGACCTCCCTTATTCTCTGCACCTAGCATTTTTATCTATCCTTTGTCTCTCTAGCCTCTCTAACCAGGTAAGTCTATTGGGGGCTGTATCAATACATTCAATAACAGTCAGTAATGTGTTTACTGGAAAATAAGAGCATAATTCAGATACTTCTGGGCTCCCCTGGCATGTCACCCCTGTGGAGAGCCCAGAAACATCTAAACCTATGCCCAATGGACAGAGATCAGTTGTCTTTACAACTGTAAAGTAATGCAGGAAATGCACCCCAAACAATATCACTTGCACAGGCTTTGATTTTTTTTTACCCAATCTATAAGCTTTCCCTGCTCAACCCAATCCAGAATAGTATGCCCATAAGGCATACTATTTAAACTAAAGTTACACATAACTGTAATTTACATAACTGTTTGAAAAAAACACTTTTCTACTCTTAAAAAATTGTTCAAATTCTTGTTACATTCATTTTTTAAAAATATTTTTTATTTTCAAGATGGGGTTTCACTATGTTGCCCAGACTGGTCTCATACTCCTGGCCTCAAATGATCTTTCTGCCTCTGCCTCCCAAAGTGCTAAATTGCAGGCATGAGCCAGTGTGCCTGGCTACATACATTTTTTTTTTTTTGAGACAGTCTTGCTTTGTTGCCCAGGCTAGAGTGAGTGCCGTGGCATCAGCCTAGCTCACAGCAACCTCAAACTCCAGAAATCCTTCTGCCTCAGCCTCCCGAGTAGCTGGGACTACAGGCATGTGCCACCATGACCGGCTAATTTTTTCTCTATATATTAGTTGGCCAACTAATTTCTTTCTATTTATAGTAGAGATGGGGTCTCACTCTTGCTCAGGCTGGTTTCAAACTCCTGACCTCGAGCAATCCACCCGCCTTGGCCTCCCAGAGTGCTAGGATTACAGGCGTGAGCCACTGCACCTGGCCTTACATTCATTTTTGATAGAGAATTTTACCTTTTTCTTTAAATCAAAAGGGAAAAAGTCTAAAAGAAAAATACAAAAATGGGTAAATAAAGTTTTCACAAACACAACATTCAAAGCCAGTAGATTTTTTTACTGACCATTCATCCTTTAGATAAATCATACTACACAGCTTATATAGTTAAGTCTCAAATGTTCTTCTGATATAGTTAATAAATAGCCATAAATATTCTTCTAAAGAGTTTTGTCTACATGGTTCTTAACATTTAGCAGTCTGGAGACGTTTTCAGTTGATACAATTGGGAAGGAGAAAGAGGGTGGGGAGGTGGGGGTAAAGGGTTAGCAGTGCTACCTGCATCTAGTGGTAGAGGTCAAAGATGCTGCTAAACATCCTACAATGCACAGAAGAACCACTCACAACAAAGAATTATCTGCCCAAAATGTCAATAGTGCCAAGGGTAAGAAACAATGCTTAACAGAAATCAAAAGACTTTCATGAGATTTGTAACTACGTCTGTACGTAATAATCTAGATAAAGCTATACCAAAGACATTAAATTTTTAAAATTTAAAATGGCAATGGAGGCGGGGCGAGGTGGCTCACGCCTGTAATCCTAACACTTTGGGAGGCCAAGGCGTGCGGACTGCTCAAGGTCAGGAGTTTGAAACCAGTCTGAGCAAGACCCCATCTCTATTATAAATAAAAAGAAATTAATTGGCCAACTAATATATATGGAAACAATCAGCTGGGCATAGTGGCACATGTCTGTAGTCCCAGCTGCTCGACAGGCTGAGGCAGCAGGATTGCTTGAGCCCAGGAGTTTGAGGTTGCTGTGAGCTAGGCTGACACCACGGCACTCACTCTAGCCTGGGCAACAAAGCAAGACTCTGTCTCAAAAAAAAATGGCAATGGACACAAAAATCTATTTAAATGCTGAAGAAGCCAGGCACGGTGGCTCACACTTATAATCCCAGCACTTTGGGAGGCCAAGAAAGGAGGATCACTTGAGGCCATGAGTTCAGGACCAGCCTGGGCAACATAGTTGAGATCCTGCCCCCCAACTCTACAAAAAAAATTAAAAGTTAGGCCGGGCGCGGTGGCTCAAGCCTGTAATCCTAGCTCTCTGGGAGGCCGAGGTGGGCGGATCATTTGAGCTCAGGAGTTCGAGACCAGCCTGAGCAAGAGAGAGACCCCATCTCTACTATAAATAGAACAAGTAGCCAAGTGTTGTGGGGCACACTTATACTCCCAGCTATTCAGGAGGTTGAGGCAGGAGGATCACTAGAGCCCAAGAGTTTGAGATTGCAGTGAG
>VSMD01060540.1:0-54126 GCA_008750895.1 Mirza zaza | reverse complement strand
TAGCAAATCTGTGAGGTAACCCAAGCAAATAACATTTCACAGAGGAGAAAACTCTGGTTAGAATGGTTAAGCCACTTCTTATGAGCCATAAATAAAGAATACTACTCAAATAGAGATTCCTGGGCTCCACCTAGACCTCGAGAGTCCAATCCCACTTGGAAATCTGTATGGTTAAATTTTCTCCTAGATTATGATTATCTGCAAGAGTTGAGAATAACTGTGACTTATGCAAAGATAAGCAGTGGGCCAGTGGCAGACCCAAAACCAGAACACAGGTTTCCTGATTCCCTGTCAGTGCCCTGTGCATGGCTCTGCATTGGCTTTTTGGCCTGTGATTTACATTCTGATGTCCTTCACCCTGCAAGGCTTTATAAACTCTCCACAAAATAAGGGAAAAAGAGCCTGTAGGACAGAATAAGACTCCCTCGGTGTCTTCTTTCCATTCTCTAAGTACATTACTGCTTGGCAAATGCATCAACTTAATTAAAACTAAATGTAATTCTAATGCACCAATTTGATTTAAAAATAATCTTCACAGTCACCAGGACATCAAAATGCAATTAAAGCTATTTGAGGAAAGTCTCTGATGCATATTATGTTCTGATGCTGCACTATGTCAAGAAACCCAGATCTTCCCGAATGTCACTAATGTGTTTAGCAGCCTCCCTCTCACTCAAATGCCCCTCTCAATTAGGTTCTGGAGAGCGTGATCCATGACAGTTGAGGAACATTTACCAAATTCCTTCCAAATAGCCCTTTAGCTGAATGCTTTTTCTCTGAGCTGGTCTATGGATTTGGGAAAGTGCAGACAGTCTTAACAGTTATCAGGATGTAGACAAAATCAAATTGCAAAATTCAGGAGTATCGTATTACCTACCCATGTGCCGAGACTGGAAAAGATTCTGGACCAAGATAATGCGAATTTGGAAATGAGTCTGGTGAAAAATTAAGCAGTCGATCAAAAATTAATGGAGCCATTAGGCTGGCTCCTTTATCTTCCTCCTTAGCTTGATTTTTTCAAGGACACCTGTTTTGGCTGAGTTACTATGGCTGCTTATAAATGTGAGTTGGGGTTCTTTTTGCCTAATGAATGGGAAAGGGAAAGAAATATTAAAGAGACCCAAAATACCTCCATAGTGAAATGGGCAGTTCTGTGTTTAGCAGCCTGCTAAATGGGCAGTTCTGATGAGTTTTGACAAAGCCTGGGTAGTACAGAGGCAGCTTGAAGTAGTGGAGTTAGTCATAGATTCAACCCCTGCCCATAAGTGGTGAAATCTCTATGAATCTGCTTACTTGGATGAAAATGCAACTGGCCATGCCCATCTCCCTCAGTGAATACTGCTCGACCCTACCAACATCTCTCTTGCAATAAGCCACCTGAGCACTAGGATACTAGGTCCAGCCCCTGGGCTCTTATACCCCTTTGGGGTCACTACCTGCAGTGGAGGGCTGAGGGGAATGGGGGATGGTGTGAAGAGAGGGAGAAGCTTTTCCAAAGCTCTGAGCCACATCAAAGGTCAGCATCTGAAGCCACTGAAGTCAAAGATGACTTCAGTAACCAACTATTCCTACCAAAAACCACATGGGACATTCACTTAACAGGCAGTGATCACTAGAACTTCTAATTTCCAAGTGGAAAATTACAGGTTTAGGAGGAAATTAGCATTTTTAAACTTTATTGTAGACCAACCAAAATGCTAAAGACTTTTTTGCATATGCTTTCTCATGTAATCCACACAGCAACTTTGCAAAGTAAATATAGTTCACAATAATTTATTATGCATAACATATAAATATATGGATATAATTGAGATAGCCAGGACTCAAAGAGGCATGTGTTTTAGATTTTTGTTTAGGATCAATCCCATACTTGTTTGCACACCCTTCCCCCACACACACCCCCACTAGCATTTACTGTTCATTCAGAAATAAAGCTTACTGTAAATTACCAGCTTACTGTATTTCTCCTTATTATGGACATCTGGAGGGCAGTGGTTATGTCTTAAAAACAGTAATAGCCACTGTCTATTGTGGACATATCTAAATGTGCCTTGTAAGTATTACCTCATTTAGTCCTCAAAAAAATATTAATGAGGTAAGTGCTATTATCCTCACCATACCAAAAAGAAAACAGAGGCTTAAAGAAATCTTTTCATCTTTATATTACCCATTACCTAAAAGTTAATAAGCAATCAGAATATACTGGAATGTCATATATTTTTTGTAGGCTAAATGGGCATAGATGGAGGAATAAGAAAAGGCAAATGGTCTTCAAATTCCAAAATATTCAGAAACAAAGAAGGGCATCCTGCTTTGACCTTGTGCTTCACAAAGGAGGGCCAGTCTGAGGTCTCAGATTGTCTTGGGCAGTGGAGAAGGTGTTTCTAGGAATCAGTGACCTCGTCAGGAGCATGGCAGTGTCTCCCTTAGGAATCTGTGCCCCACCTCAGGAATGGAGAGAGGCTGGGAAGACCAACTCACATTCCTCCTGCTAAGAGCCCCCAGCCACAGAAGACCAAATCATCCTCATAACACCTTCCAGAAGAGTTCCATATAGTTGGCAGGGCTTAGCTTGCATCACTCATGAGCTCTGTGCACACTTTGCCTGTGAAGACCCTGAAGGCAGTTTACGTGGTGGGGGAAGAGATGGGTTCTAACGCTTGTGTGAAAAATTGAGAAATGAGGGAGGCAGAGGGACAGCTAAGCATGAACCCTGGAGCTCAGTGCTGAAAAGGATTCTGACTACAGGCTCAATGGGAAAGACAGCTGAGATTTGACTGTGGGGGGTGCCTGGATGGACATGGGGGCAGTGCAAACCCTGCAAGCCATGGGTTTACCGGCCCAGATGTTAGAGAGTTGGTATTTTATATTCAAGGGCTACCCTAGAGCAAGATCCTCCCTGCAGTGGAAAAGAGGCATTAGCTATCGCTGCCGGATGCTTAGAGTATTTGACTAATCTCAGTAGGAGTCTGTCTACTCACTCTGTTTGGCTACATCTTTTTATTTCCTGAATAGTCCTTAGCCAACTTGCAATTATATACTTATTAATTATACATACATATTACGTGTTATTATTTATACAGTTATTAAATGTTTTATCATCTATTTACTTGTTTATTATCTATTTTTCTCACTAAAATATTAGCTCCAATAAGTATTTTATTCACCAAAATAAGCCCAATGCCTAGTAAGATGGCATATTTTCAGAACCTGCATTTTATAAATATTTTTCAAGTGAGTGGGTAAACAAAAAAGCAAAGGAAATAATAAATGGATGATTTTAACTCTCTTCACTCACCAAGCAATTTTCTGATGCTGGTGGAACTCTTTTATGGGAAAAGACAGAATCCACATCACACCTTCAGCAGTGCGTCTGGTATTTCTCATAAAATTACAGCTTGTTTTCCAGTGAGTGCCTTATTCTAATGTGCGTTTTAGTTAACCTGGGGCATGCACTCGGGGACTGTCCCCTCGCGCCCCCTGGGCAGAGTAAGGGGTGAGTCTCCAGCTAGAGTCTAACCACAGAGATCACATCTAGGAAGCAGCCTCTTTCAACCCTTAGGGAAAGGTACCTCCCCCAGTCTCCAGTCTTTTATTCCCTACTTAAAATTTCTACCAAACCTATGGCTAAGTTATTGCATTTGATACTAACTCATGGTTTCTTAGGTTACTGGGTTAAATAAAATCTGCTAGAGCTTAGAAGATTTTACTACATTGACTTTCATCCTTGCTGCTTAATTAAATCCCTCACCTGGGAAAGAGTGATTTTCAACCATCTCGATTTCTGTGGCATCAGCATGAAACTGTGACTGTTGAAATACCAAAATGCCAGTTTTGTTTAATGCTTCAGGTGTAACAAACCTGTTATATTTGGAAGCCCCGACGAAGATAGATATTAACTGAGAATTGAAAATGACAACAAAGGAGATTGAATCCGAATAGCAAAATGAGCACACAAATTTACTTTAGCTCCAATTCCTAAACATGTCATAAAAATCTCTTTTTTTAAGAGCACAGCCATAACAGTACTAGAAAACAAGAAAGCAAAGCCATGAGAGCACCAGAAATCTTGGGAATTTCCTGGCAGACTGCAGTAAATGCAATTGAGTTGAGAACACAAGATGACCAGAGACTGAAGAATACTCAGCACAAAACAGCTTTAGCTGTCAGAATTTATTCAAAAAGACACTGAACACAGAACAATTGAACAGCATAGGGGCTCTGCAGTGGATGGTTGTATTAATGGCCCCAATTCTTCACCCCTCCCTGTATCCATGCCCTTTGCCATGAGACTTTGCAGTTCCTCTCACAACAGGAGTGGAGCCTCTTACCCCATCCCTTGAGTCTGGACAGGCCTTGAGACTTGCTTTGGCCAATGAGGCAGAAGTGGCAATGTGTCACAGAGCCTGTGTTTGACAGGCAACACCTGTCCTCTAAAGAAAGGGAATCCATGCCTTTCGAGAGCTCCTATGTGAGCACAGAAGCCTGAGAAAGAATTGCATTGAGGTAATTCCAGACTTCCAGACCTTCTAGAGGGCAGAGACAAAAGGAAAAGGCAGCTCTATGTAGGAGGAAAATAAACTGACCTTCTCTCTCACCAGGGTTAAGAAAACCCTCCTTATTCAGCCCTTGGGGTAGTGGTAGGAGGCACCAGACTGCCTGCTATACTTTCACGTATCCAAAAATGAGATGAGTCCATTGACGCACCCTGCTCTCTTACATAGAGCCTATAAACAGCTCTCACACTTGGGAGAGAGACCCATGGCAGACCAGAGGTATGTATTAATAATAGCAGAGAAGTCTGCCCTGCTGTCCACACTCACCTACCTCCATTTTCAGTCATTAGTAAAAAGACAACCAAGAAACGCCAGATGCTAAAGAAAATCCTTGACATGAAAGAGAAGTAATAAGATAAAGGATGGGCCAACTAATCCTAGAGAAAACAAATAATTCAATAAAAGAAAGAAATGCCATTTTTAAAAATATAATATCCTCTTAATAAAATGTGGTATATGTATACCATGGAGTACTATTCAGCTCTAAGAAACAACGGTGATATAGCACATCTCATATTTTCCTGGTTAGAGCCGGAACCCATACTACTAAGTGAAGTATCCCAAGAATGGAAAGACAAGCACCACATATACTCACCAGCAAACTGGTATTAACTGAGCAGCACCTAAATGGACACATAGGTACTACAGTAATAGGGTATTGGCCAGGTGGGAGGGGGGAGGGGATGGGTATATACATACATAATGAGTGAGATGTGCACCATCTGGGGGATGGTCATGCTGGAGACTCAGACTTGTGGAGGGAGGCAGGGAAAGGGCATTTATTGAAACCTTAAAATCTGTACCCCCATAATATGCCAAAATAGAAATATATATATATATATAATATCCTCAGAAAGATCCATTATAATAGTACATCCATGATAGAAAGCAACTTTTAGAAATATTTCAGGAAATAATAAATAATAAGAAAGAAAACTTTCAGAAAATAATAAAGAACACTTGAAAATTAAATTTTTTTCCAAAACATGTTTTCTAAAAATTTTTTCTAACAGAATTCTCAGTATTATTATAAATAATAGAAGAGATAAGCCCAAATATAAAATAAATGATTAGGAAGATAAAATTGACAAAATATTAAGAACATATAGAAAAGGTAAAAGATGGGAAATGTATAAGAAGGACAAAAGGTATGGAAGATGGATCCAAAAGTATATGTGTTTGCTAGAAGTTCCAGAAGGAAAGAAGAGAGAAAATAGATGGGATAAACCAGTGAAAGAAATAGTAGAGAAAATTTTCTCAAGGTGAAAAATAAGAGTCTTTAGATTGTAAAAGCTCCAGTAGCTGCTGAGTAGAAGGAATTACAGCACACATCCACACACTCTCAAACACACATCTGGATGTGAAAATGAAACAATGACCATATCTACAACAGTATTGAGAACGAAAACACATTAAGTCTTCAGCTAAACTCCAGTAATTTTTGATAAATGATATAAACACACACACATGCACACACTCAAATCTAGCACAAAATTCCAAATTATACCAACATAAAACGTTGGTATATGTCAGTCAAGGAAAGTGGAGCTAAGCAAATGTGTACTAGATTTTGAGAAGGTACTGAAAAGATGTAGATAAGCAATGGTGATATAGCACCTCTTGTATTTTCTGGATAGAGCTGGAACCCATTTTACTAAGTGATGTATGTATCTTAAGAATGGAAAAACGAGCACCACATGAACTCACCAGCAAATTGGTATTAACGGATCAACACTTAAGTGGACATATAGGAGTAACATTTATCGGGTGTTAGACGGGTGGGAGGGGGGAAGGGAGCATGTGCAATATACATAACCTTAACATTTGTACCCCCAGAATATGCTGAAATAAAAAAATAATAAAAAATATAAAAACATAAACTAAACAAAACAATACATATACATATATACATAAATATAAGTGCACAGAAAATGGTCTAGAAGAACACACAGGGCATGGAAGAGGACTTGCACCTTGAAACGTATCAGCTTCTAAGTTTTGGGAGGTTTTTGACTATTTATGTACGAAAATAAAGGTAAAGATTATTTTTAAAAATATAACACAGAAATGATGCTTGCTTTCAATGTTTAACAAAACTATTTTCTTTGGTGGAAAAAACAGGCCAAACTCATGTTTATTTTATTTCTATTTATTTTAGGATTATTTGTATAAATGAAAAATTATTATGTCTGACTTTAAAGTGTCATGTTTTTCTTTTGCTTCTCCTTCTGCTTCTCTATTCAACTCATTCATTCTTCATTTTAGGCCAGGAGACATTATTACTCTTCTAGAGGATTCCAATGAAGACTGGTGGAAAGTAAGTATTTCTCATTCTTTAAAAAAATGATTTGGTAACTACAATTACAATAAATACTAAAGTTTTAGATGCATGCCTCCTTTTTTCCTTTCAGGGAAAAATTCAAGACAGGATTGGCTTCTTTCCAGCCAACTTCGTCCAGAGAGTACAACAAAATGAGAAGATTTTTAGATGTGTTAGAACCTTCATTGGGTGTAAGGAACAGGGGCAGATAACACTGAAAGAGAATCAGGTGAGTAAAGGACACAAACACACTCCAGATAGGACCAAAATAGAGTAACAGTCATTTTAATAAACATAACAATACATATAAATCTGAGCAAGTGGGGTCCCATTCAAAGTGTTCACTTTGAGAAAAGATATACTTACTCCAGTGATATTAGTGTAGGAGGAAAATGTGATAACAAAATGTTAGGAATCTCACTTGGTGTTACCTGTTCACAAGAGGAAATGTCATGGTGCCAGAGTGAGGACATCTGGTCCCCAATCTTTGCTGTGAAGACCACTGGTCTCTGATGTGAGCAGCCCATCTAATTCGGGTTCTTTGTTGGTGTCCACTAATGTGTGGTTGATTCTTCATGGTCTCTTGGGAATATTTTGTGGTTACTTGCTGCTGGGTTCCAGGCTTCATTGCATTTTTCTCCAGTCACAAGCACCCCTCTAAGGTTTCTATGTCCAGACTCCAGGCTTCTGCCAGTTCACTGAAACCAGTGACACCTTCACACCACTGCATAAGACATGCATGGAGCATACATAATGAGGGACTGTCTCAGGCCCATGCACTGACCATCTCCTTACATCTAATCTGGAGATACCTAGCACCATCTTGCTCCAGTACCATGTTGATTGTGGAGTTCCTTATGATGCTGTCAGTTCACCTGAGAGGTAAGGTGTGAACCCCCACACCTGTAGGTCTTTAAGCTCCTTGCTTCTTGATCCTCTGTCTCATCCCTAGAATGTGAATAGAAACAAACAGGACACTCACAGCTTAACTCTCTGTCCTACTCTTCCTCTGTCTTCCTCCAGCAGAGAGAGGGCTTCCTACTGCCCCTTCCTCTCTGACTGCAACTTCCTTCATGTCATATTCTCTATTCTCACATAGAGTAAAAGAATATGCTGGCCGGGCGCGGTGGCTCACGCCTGTAATCCTAGCTCTCTGGGAGGCCGAGGTGGGCGGATCATTTGAGCTGAGGAGTTCGAGACCAGCCTGAGCAAGAGCGAGACCCCCATCTCTACTATAAATAGAAAGAAATTAATTGGCCAACTAATATATATAGAAAAAATTAGCCGGGCATGGTGGCACATGCCTGTGGTCCCAGCTACTTGGGAGGCTGAGGCAGCAGGATTGCTTGAGCCCAGGAGTTTGAGGTTGCTGTGAGCTAGGCTGACGCCACGGCACTCACTCTAGCCTGGGCAATAAAGTGAGACTCTGTCTCAAAAAAAAAAAAAAAAAAAAAAAAGAATATGCTTAGTCCTCCAAGTTTGTTCTGGATATATTAGGGGAGGATTTGGGGAATTAGAAATTAAGTTCTTTTTTCTCTCCCAATAAAGTCTCACAGTGGACTTTAATTCCCAATTTTGAAAGTCAAAAGCTTGCCTCTCTTTCTTTCTGCATTCTTGCTATAATAAATAATTCTAATATTTCCCAGGACAATGAATGCCTATATTTGAAAATGATAAGTTTCACTCTACAAAGAAGTACAAAATGAAAAAGACATTAACAATTTTCATACATCTCTGTTCAATAGAGTGGCCCCAAACACATCTTGAATGTCTTTTTTTAGAATTGCCTTCAAAAATAGTTTCTAAGTCACACACACACAAAAAAATCAGTCATTATAATTATAGCTGATTTGTAGGTTTAAAACATTGTTTTACCCAACTTAACTATTTTGTGTGTCACATGGGGCTTCAAATGACTTTATCATTTTCTAACTAATAAATGTCTTCAAAGAATAATGATTTACCTTTTGTTTATGGCTAGTCAAAGGAATCTCTCAAGGAAAAATCTAAACAAAAATTATAATATAGAGGAATAGCTTTTTTAAAAAAGTTTAACTCACTCTTCCTTTATATTCAAGTAAATACAAGTTATTGAAAAGGAGAGATTAATAATTCTGATTATTATTTTCCCTATATATTTTAACAATGGTATGGGATGGAGTGAGTGAATTTGGCATTTTCATAAATGTTAGGGTACATCAGTGCACTCGATTTTAAATAGTGATTTGGTCCCATGCATTTAAAGCCCTGAAATTGTTCAACTTCATGAATACAGTAAGTCTATTTTCTATGATGTATACAAGAAAATAATCTAAAATAGAGGGGGTAATCTTTATCAAAAAATACAATTCGTAATGCTGAGAATTAGGAAAAATCACACAAAAATGGGTGTGATTGAATCAACCATAATATCTGCTTTAATGGATAAATTCAGGAACCTAGACAGTTTTGCTGGTGTTATGATGATACTATGGGCAGTCCCAGATCCCAGTGATTGCTCTCCCAAGGTAAACAGAAAGGGAGAGATATGGATGGGGCCTGAAGCCCTATCCATACCCCTGGGAACCACAGTGAACCAGATGGAAATGCCATTTAGGGACCTAAAAGGCCTCCTTCGCATAGCCCACTAACCTTACCCTTACTGCCACCACCACAGGCAGGTCTGAATCTCAGGGGCCTATGGCACCACATGGCCCATGGGAGAACAAAGGCTCAGAAAGAGTGCGGCAAAGCTGACAAAAGAGACAAGGTGGCCTGATGACCTCTCAGGAGGAACAAGAGAGTGGGAAGCTTTAAGAAACAGTGATAAACCCCTAGAACACGTAGCCCAATCAGATCTCCTGCCTTTGGAGAAGTAAAGAGATCTAGGAGAAAGGGCATAATTCTTCAATGTGTCACCATCTTAAATGACAGGCTTTTTAAAAATGTATCTTTATCATTGTATTTTTATTTTTTATTATATCAGAATATTACGGGGATACAAATGCTTTGGTCACATAAATTACCATTGTACCATTTGAGTCAAAGCCACAAGTGTGCCCATTCACCCAGATACCATGCATTACGCCCATTAGGTGTGAATTTACACATCCCCTCCTCCCCCACCCCCCGACACCTGCTTGATTTGCAATGGATGTCATTTCCATATGTGCACATAAGTGTTGATCAATTAGTTCCCATTTAATGGTGAGTACATATGATGTTTGTTTTTCCATTCTTGTGATACTTCACTTAGCAGAATGGTTTCCAGTTCTATCCAGGATAATACAATAGGTAACTCATCATTTTTTGTGGCTGAGTAGTACTCCATGGTATACATTTCCCACATTTTATTAATCCATTCATGTATTGATGGCCACTTGAGTTGTTTCCACATCTTTGCAATTGTGAATTCTGCTGCTATAAACATTCCAGTGCAGGTGTCTTTTTTATAGAATGTCTTTTTTTCCTTTGGGTAAATAATCAGTAACAGGATTGCTGGATCAAATGATAGTTCTACTTTCAGTTCTTTGAGGATTTCTATGATACTTTCCAAAGAGGTTGTACTAGTTTGCAGTCCCACCAGCATGTATGAGTGAGTGTTCCTATCTCTCCGCATCCATGCCAACATTTGTTGTTTGGGGACTTTTTGATAAAAGTCATTCTCACTGGAGTTAAGTGACGACTCATTGTGGTTTTGATTTGCATTTCTCTGATGACTAGAGATATTGAGCATTTTTTCGTATGTTTGTTGGCTATTAGTCTACCTTCTTTTGAAAAGTTTCTGTTAAATGATGGTTTTTAAACAGTGAGCGGATAAGTTAAATAATTAATATTAATGAATTAATTAATATTAATGACTCAGTGGGTCAAGCACAGTGGCTCACGCCTATAATTTCAGCACTTTGGGAGGCCAAGGTGGGAGGATTGCTTGAGGCCAGAAATTCGAGACCAGCCCAAACAACATAGTGAGACCCTGCCTCTACAAAAAATTAAAAATAGCCAGGTAGGGTGGCACACACCTGTAGTCGTAGCTACCGAGAAGGCTAAGGCAGGAGGATCACTTCAACTGAACTTAAGAATTTGAGGCTGCAGTGAGCCATGATTGGGCCACTGCGCTCCAGCTTGGGTGATAGAGCAAGACCCTGTCTCAAAAAAAAAAAAAATTATACAGGGGTAGTGAAAAAATATATAAATATAGGGGGCAAAATTGGAAGTTTTAAGGGCTTTTTTACTTTTCCATTTAAATTACTTTTATAGTGTAAATGTATAAAAACTACATTTAAAAAGAAGCAAATTGTAAAATATACAGTCTTTTGAATCTAATAATAAAAAAGTGCACAGTGTTGCTCTAGTTTTCCTGGGCTTCAACTTTGTATGTTTGTGCAAATTCTTGCACAGACACTCATGCACTACGTCCCACTATTGCCATATCTAACTGCAGTGTCTGCTGCTTATAAAAAATCCAATAACCCCAAGAGGGGTATGCCATATAATGATTTTTGGTTATTAAAATCTCTAATACCCTTAGGAAATTGGATCACTGGGCTCTATGGTTTTAGAGTTTTAGTTGCAATTGGCATTCTTCTCTTTTATAAAAATTGCCTACATGATATGCCCACTCGAGAACACACTGCATTGCATAAATTGTACAGCCTTTCTTTTACCTGGTTGTTTGTGTACAGAATATACATTTAAAGAGATCAAAACCTATGCATGTGCTGTCATGAGATAAACCTTGCTTAAAATCACCTGGTTCTTCATTTCCTGCCCAGAGTGGTTTGTTTTCCCTGGAGCTTGTATTTGCCAACATATCACTTGTCTGCACACTCCCCAAAGAGGTAACGGCAAAAGGCAACATCTGCTTATGAAGAACAGTGACATCTGAGGAATCCCATTAATGACAGCACTTCTGGGGAGTCCATTATCCCTCCGCTCACAGAAGATTGCACAGATAACTCTGCCTCCAGTAAAAGAATATGCAAACCTCTCATGGCTATTCCTTTTTGGATTACGATATAACCTGTTTTGAGGTCTTCTCTTTGAAAGAAAATCCTTTATCTCTAGCCCCTGGTTTGCAGGGGGGGGGCTGGAGAACAAATTAATACTGTTCTGGACATTGTCACGATAATTGTTGTAAGCATCATCATTATTAGTCATTATATTATAATTTCCTATATACACACATTATGTATAATATTTATAAAGCTTATATACATGCAACATTTTATTTCAGGTTGCACACTTGCCCTATGAATTTTATAAATTAATTATTCATTATTTGTATTGTTAAAATGAAGGAAACAAGTGCTCATAGAGGTTATGTGCCCTGCTCAAGGGGCAAAAACCTGCTAAGTGTCCAGGCTGGAACTTAAACACAGGACTGCCAAGCCTAGGTCCATGCTTTGCACTGAGCCAGGTGCCCTGAACAATGTGTACATAACTCCGAACAGTAAAGAGCAGCTTGGCTCCCCAGGAAGGCAATGGTGGTAAAGGTAACTGTCTTGGGGCTAGAGGACCTCTTGAAAACAAGTTCTTGCTCATGTGGGCTCTCCCTTGAGTCATTCTTGACTCCAGGCAATGAAACCATCATCATCAGGTTGAGATCCCATCTCTAACGCCATATGCATCCCACAAAACAAACAGGCACTTTCCCAGCTTGATTCTGTGCCAACATTTCAACTTTCTCTAAGTTTACCCAATTGTATCCTTCCTGTTCTAAAAATTTTGGAAGTCTTTTGAAAATAAATTCAGGGAAGGATATTCATCTTTATTGGCAATGTGTTATTAAATAATCTTGCTAGCATGTTTGATTTTTTTTTTCTCAGAAAAATCTTGTACTTTCCCATTTTGAGATTAGACATTGTTTTTATGTTATTAAAATACAAATCAGTGAAATAAGAAGCCAAATTAAAATCAGCTCAAGTTGATCAATTTCCAAAAGCAGAACATCTGCTCAGTGACTCCTGCCAATTTTTCTGGAAATGGGCTTCACATCTGCATTGTCCACCTTTGTGGCTAAACTGACTATGTGCAGAGGTTTGAGATGTGGAGGTGGTGAGGCCAAAAACCCAACCTCTTCAGCTAGACATTCAGGATGCAACACAGCATTTCAGCCTGAACCTGGAACCACGTGAGTCTGCCCATAATTCTTTAGGGAAATGCTTTAATCTTTGGTATTTGTCCTGTCTAGTGTTTTCTGAGGTGTGGTCTTTGGATCACCTGAATCAGACTCACCTGGGGATCAGAAGTTGAAAATGCCAATTCCTGGACCCCACGCCAGACCTGCTAAATCAGAACTTCTCACATAAAGGCAGGAATTAGTCTCTTTTATAACCACCACCACCCCCTCCGATGTTCTGAGCAATGATAAAGTTTGAGAATGACCTCCATTGTTATTATCTCATTCTAAGTCCTGTAGTTGTTCTGTGACAATGAAAGGCATTTTTATTTCCAATTAGATATGAGTCAACAAGAGGTACTGAGTTCTCTTTACCTTTACACAAATTCTCCATTTTCAATATTTGTCATTAATGTGGCAACCAATTTTTTAAACACGTCAGCCACTTGAAAGAAACCTTGCATTTAAAAAAAAATCTATTATTAGAAACACATTTCAAAATTTGTCTCTATTTCAGTGTCCTAAGTTACCCTAGGTGGAAGATTTCAGAATATGCTTGTTAATTTTAGGGAGCATATTGTAGTAGAAAGAACACAGATTCTAGTGTCATACAAAAATGGATCTGTATTTTGTGCAGCTTTGGCAGTCCCCTCTGAATGCCAACATTCTTATCTGTAAAATCAGCAAAGTAGCATCTCCCTCTTGATGTGGATGTGCAGGTGAAATGTGATCACCTGTGCAAATGCCCGAACACAGTGTGAGGCCACCACTGACACATAACAGAGGTCATTTCCCTGGCCACCACCCTCATGCAGAGTGAAACCTAAATGGGGAATTCATCTGCAACAGTTAATACCACCTAAAATTACTCATTAAGCATCAGAAAACAGCCAGAATGATATTTATAACCCTATAAATATAAACAGACAAATGGTCATGAACAGGGAAATAGAAGAAATTTTATTCTGAAAATAAATGCAGTGCATCTCTTTGATTAAATCACATTTCTATCCTTGGGGTTAATCTGCCTCATAATTATTCTATTATTTTTCACAGAGCTCTTGTTTCCAAATAGAATTAAGTTATCCACTTGTTATGAACACAGCCAGAGTTTGCATTGACACAAGTATGTTTTCTTCATTCTTTAAATTAAAAATATCTTTATTAAATCATCTTTACATACCATAAAACATTTCTTTAAATTGATCCATAGTTCTTTGGTATCTACAGAACTATTTTCATTGATTCTTTGTGTTCTATCAAGGCTTTAAAAAATAGAGAATTTATTTTTAGATTGTAGAACTAAAATGCATTTATTGTGGAGAAAATTTAGGAAATAACATCTTTAAAAGGTATAAAGAATAAAATAGTGAGCACAGATAATTCAACCATGAAACTATTATCAACATAAACACTTTGGTGTATTTCATACAAAACTTTTCCTTTTAATTCATATTTTGATATCATATTCTATTTAGTTTGCCAACTTTTTTAACATAGTCATTAAATGTTCATCAAAACACAATTTTTAATAGTTTTATTAGAGTGTAACATATTACATTCATTTATAGATTTATTATCTGTGGCTGCTTTCATGCCACAACTAAGCAGCTGAGTTGAATCATTGCAACAGAGACCATATGGCCTGCAAAGCCTAAGATATTTGCAATTTGTTCCTAACAAAAAAAGTTTGCCAGTCCCTAGTCTAGATGTACAAGAACGTATTTGAGGGTCCCCTATTGTTGGATATTCATAGTTTTTATTTTTTAACTATTATTGATAACTGCAATGGACATCTTTAGACCTAAATGCTTTTCCCTAATTCTGATCATTTCCTTAGGATACATTTTAGAATTTACAGGAAAAAAGATAAAAGACTTTTACAGTTCTTGATCCCTACTGCCAAATTGCCTCCAAAAAGGTTACACCAATTTTCACACACATCAGCTGTTTGTGAAAATATTCAGGTCACCACATCCTTCCCAGAATTGAACATTACTATTTATATTTGTCATTTGGATAGAAAAATAATATTTCATATTAGTCTGTATTTCCTGGATTGTTAGAGGTTGAAATTTTATCTAATATGTATCGGGCATTTGCATTTTTTAATAATCTGCTTATGTGCTTTTCCCATCGTCCCACACTGTTTAAAAAGTTTTCTTTTAAGAATATTTATACCATATGTGGTCCATATTTTCCCCAGTTTATCACTGACCTTTTGATCTTAAAGCTTCTTCCTCCAGGAGCTTAACAGTTCTTTAGTTGGATACCCTCTAGTTTACCATAATTCTCTGATAGTTTTAATCTCTTTATTATTTTCCACTTTTTTATCTGTCTCCACTACCTCCTAAGAGAACATTGCAAATAGTCCCCATTTCACTTTGATTTTCTGAAATTTCAATCCAGTCTTTCTTTGCTTCTAACATAGATTATAATTTAGTATTTTTTCCCTTGTAGTGTTTTCTTCTCAGCCGGCCCCTTTCTTCTACAGCATATTTTCTTTGTATCTCATTACATCATCTCTTCACCTCAAGAGATTCTCTCCTTATAACATTGAGGCCAAGTCTTCCTTCAGTCTACTATATCTGGGTGTATTTCCTGCAATATTTTTTAACGTTTTATAGTAACAGTCTTGATCCATTCATCTTGTGATAGGCAGAATGACAGTTCCCCAAAGATGTCCAAGTCATAATTCCTGAATTTTGAATGTATGTTACCTTATATGGCAAAAGGAACTTTGTAGGTCTGATTAAGTTAAAGATCTCATGATGGGGAGATTATCCTTTATTATCTGGGTGGACCCAGTGTAATCATAGGGGTCCTCTTACGAGGGAGACAGGAGGGTCAGAGTCAGAGAAGGAGATGTGATGATGAGAGCAGAAGTCAGGGAGAGAGAGAAATACTTGGGGATGCTGTGCTGCTGAAGGAAAGAGCCATGGGCCAAGGAATGCAGGTGGACTCCAGCAGCTATAGAAGACAAGCAAACACATTCTCTCTCACAGCCTCCTCCAGAAGGAAAGCGGCCCTGCCAACATCTGTTCTTAGACCTTCTGACCTTCAGAACCATAAGATAATAAATTTATGTTGTTTTAAGCCACAAAATGTGGACTAATTTGTTATAGCAGCAATAGGAAACAAATCCAGATTTCTTGCAAAAGGGACTTTGCAGATGTGATGAAGGTTATGGACCCTGAGATGGAGGGGTAGTGTAGACTGTCTAGGTGGGCCACATATAATTACTTGAGCCTTTAAGAGCAGAGAAGTGTATCTGGCTGGAGCCAGGGAGATGCAGCAGAAAAGGGCAGAAGAGAAATGAGGCAGAAAAGCAAGTCAGCAAAGATAAAGTATGAGAAGGACTGCACTACCATTACTGTATTTGAAGATGGAGAATGGAGGCCACAAGCCAGGGAATGAAGGTGGCCTCTGGAGGCTGAGAATGACCCCTGGCTGACAGCCAGCAAGGAAATGGGGACCTAAATGAGTCTGAATTGAACTTTCCCCTTGGCAAGTAGAAAGGAAAGAAAGAGAGTCCTGTTGACTCCTTGATTTTGGCCTTGTGAAACCAAGAGCAGAAAAAGCCAGCCGAGTCCACCAGACCTACAGAACTGTGATATAACAAACTGTGTTGTTAGAAGCCACTTAGCTTATAGTGATTTGTTACAACAGCAATAGCAGACCAATACATGTCTCAAATTATAAAACTCAAATTGATTCAATTTCAAAAAGTATATAGTTTATTCATGTCAGAAGGGGTCTGATACAGGATAGTTCTTGGGTTGGTAATTTAGTGGCTTGATCCCATGGTCAAAGAACCAAATTCTTCTACACTTCGGCTCTGCCACCTTTGAAATATCAGCCACCTCCCCTAGTGCTCACAGATGGCTGCAACCACTCCAGGAATCTCTTCCAGACAAAGAAAGAGATTTTCCTCCTAACGCATCTCTTTTAAGAGGAAAACAAATTTTCCCAGAAGTCCCCGAGCAGCTATTTCATCCTGTTTTATTGGCTGGAACTAAGTTCCATGCAAACCACTAAGAGAATCACTAACAAGGAGGATACAAACAGACTTGGATCAATTAGGTTTTTCTGAGTCACATAGGATAGGGATGGGCAACAGAACAAAAGACAGGACTCTGCTGTATGGGCAAAGCTCAAAAATGAGTTAGTGTTAATCACCAGTGTTTGCCTCAAGCATTTTAGCTATCCTAGAACAAGTAGTGATTGACAAAGAGCTAAGGTTTCCCAGCTAACAAGATGAGTGGATTAATCAGGGTTCAGCTCAGTATCCACCAAATTAAAATCCAAAGCCAGAGTAGAGACATGGATGAATGGTCTTACAGTTATAATAATAATAAAGTCTAAGAGACCAAAGATTGAACACTTAGTGTTAAAGCTTAACTCCAAAGCAGAGATTTCCAACCCATTAAAGAGTTTAGGCTCTGGGAATGAGATTGGGAAGAAAGGGAATAAGTCTTCTAAGCCAGAAGACCATAAACTGTCTGTGTGCCATATTCAGAAAACAAAGTCTCTGAATAATGCTGAGCAGCTGGCCCTCACTAAGCCCTGGGCTTCCTGGAGATGGTATACTGGTGTACGTGGGGTGCATCTGCTCCACTGTCCACCCACCTTGGTATTGAGATGACCAGCTCGCCACTACTGCATGTTCAATGTCTTCGAGTCATGTCCACACTGTGACAGCAAGCTGACTGGCCAGGTCAGGATTTGTCAGTACAGGAAGAAAATCTTTCCAGCCTTCAGGAAGTCTTCCAGTTAGAGAAAGAGAGAGAAGATGGAGAGAGCGAACAGGTGACAAGAGAAGAAAAGAGGAGAGATGAAGACGGGAGAAGAGAGGAGAGGAGGGGGGAGGAGGGAAAACCCTGTTTTAAATCAATCTGACCATCTCATTCCTCCACTTAAAACCCTTTCACACCCTTCTGGTTGATGCCAACCATCATGTTTGTCCTTTTCCCATGCTTCAGGGCCGAATTTTGTTCCATTGTCCACCTATATTTTATGTGACTCAGGCAATCCAAACTGAATTGATTGAGTTGGTCCCATGGTCCCATTCTCCTTGGCAGTGATGATTTTAGTGGTTGCCTTTTGGCCCGAGTCAAGGCAATGAGATAGGTCAGAAGGTCAGTTAGGGGTCTTAGCACGACTAGCATTTCCTGCACATTCTAGGCCCAAACACTGTTTCTGGCTTCATCTCACATCCTTACCCACTCCTTCTCTCTGTTCTGACTACACTGAACTTTTTTTGTTACTCCAAAGTGTCACAGTCTCTTGATATTGGAGTTTGTTCTTATTCTACTCTCATTTTCCTCCTTCCCACAACACCTTTCTCTCTTTGCTTAAATGTCACTTCTTCAGGAAGATCTTTCTTGCTCCCAGGCTAGATCAAGTTTCCATATATATCTCCATTAGCACCCTTTTCTTCATGCATTAATTCATTCCAAAAATATTATGTCTTATGCTGTCAGATTATTAAGTGTTGTCCACAGGGTCATCAGTTATCAAAACAGGCATGGCCCTTGTGCTCACCACATTTGTGATTACTCAGTGAATGTCTGTCTTCCCCGCGGTGCCCAGAAAGCTCTGTGAGGGCAGAGATCTGTCATGTGTCCTAGTCCCCCAGCCTCTGGAATGGTATCTAGCACATAGCAGGTACCCAATAAAAAGTTGTTGAAGGAATGAATGAATAAATAAATGTGGAAAGCAGAGAATTGGGGATCCTTAGACAATAGAAGTATCTTTACCTGGGTTAAAGAGTAAAACCTTTCTGCTAGAGTGACCACCTGTCCAGTTGTTTCAGTCTCAGACTTAGGGGCTTCCTAGGACTGGGACTTTCAGTGCTAAAATTGAGAAAGTCCTAAGCAAACCAAGACTGGTTGGTGACCCTATTTATAGCTTTCCAACCTAAAGGAGTTCCTCTGGGTGTCCTCAACTCCCACTCTTTTCTACCCATAATTAATCTTCTGGGAAGACTTTTCTATTCTGCCGCTAAACATTTCCTAAAATGGTAGATTCTCAAGGTTGGGGGGGCTATTGTATTTTTACCACCAGAATTTTGAACTCTACACCCTCAATTTCTGGATAGAGTGAAAGCTGCTTAAGCCTGTGTTCAGCCATTTGTACTCATCCTTTTCGACTTTCCTTAGCCTCCTCATTTACTCACCCATTGCTTCCTACCAAGACTGCCCAAGCAGTGCAAAGTGAAGGCAGAACTTCTCATCCTTATAAAAGTCTCTCCAAATCAAATCACTCCAGAGAAACCAACTAGAGGGTGCAAAAAAAGTCAATACATCAAACTATGCTTGTGCTTCTTGACTTCTCATCTCTGAGACACTTCCAAACAACTCCTCTATCGAGCAATGTTTCTCTTCCACATTGAACCCCTGAAAGAGAAAAGGGAAAAGCAAAATTCTCTCTTACATATGGGCACACGTTCGGATTTTCAACAGTTTTCTTTTCTCCAGAGACTAAAATTTTATTGTCATGGAAATGATGGAACATCCTGAAAATGACCCCAAAGGCCAGTGGGGATCCAAACTGCAGTCTGTTTTTTGTTTGTTCCAAGGCATGGGGGTAATGGCATAAGGCTCTTGGCTCTGGCCAGACTTTCAGTGTTCTGATTCCTTGCCCAGTTCTCTCTGTTCAACATCACCATGATAATAACATCTGTGTGTGTACGTATCAGTGAATTGTTTTCAAATGTGATTTTTTTAATTTAAATATTAAACTGAACATGTTTTCAATAAGCACCTAGAACAAGCCTACACAAGGGAGCAGGTGTTCAGCTTTTTATTGAACACCTGACTGGTTGGACTTATATTAAGGGTTGTTGAATTTTGGCACATTTCAATAAGGAAGAAAACACAATCTTAAAGGTAAATCTTCCTCTCAAGGCATTTTTGTGGGTTCTTTCAAGACATTCTCCTATCAATCACTGGGGCCTCTCACCTGTGATATTCCTGGCATGGGCAATGGCAGGTCTCAGCTGTTGAAAACCAGGTGGTTTACCTTTCTTTTGGGGTCATCTTACCCATCAGTCTAATGTGACCCCCTGGCTATTTCTCTCTCACAAGCAACCCACATCTGGTCTTTATGAAACAGCCATCACATCTTCTGCTTATATAGATTTGCTTTTTCTTCACTTCTTCGTCTGAGCCTCTGTCTACTCAAGTTTCTCATAAAGTAGATTTCTGAAACATGCGTCAGATACCAGTCCACTGTATGCCCCAAGGCCCAGGGGTCACAAATCAAGCTTTTTAAGTGTCCTGTTCAAGTCCTGTATTCTATGTGACAGAAGAGCCCACTGTGGTGGTTTCTGTTGGGACCTTGCCCAAGTCCCTTTCACTAGGTGGGCACACCCATCTCCAAGGTGCTAAGTCAGCTAGTAACTACTCGCCACTGCCTTTCTCTAGGAGGCCCCCTTGAGAAAGCAGGTGCTGCCTGGCCTAAGAGGTGAGGTCTCTCGCACTCCAGGTCAGCCAGTGGTCAATGACTAACAAGGGGTTCAAGAGGTGGGATCCCTTGCTTCAAAAGTGAGACAGCTCTGTGATAAAATGCATGCTGCAGAGCTCCCATGGGGGTCAGCTGATTGATCTCCAGCTAAGACCCCATCCTTGCTTGGGTCCCTGCCCTGCCCTATCCTGCTTCCCTCACTTCCCCCTTCCTGAGAGCACCCACTCAATGAATCACTTGCACAAAGATCCCTGTCTCAGATTTTGTTTCTAGGGAATCCAGCCTAAGACACAACCCACCATCCATGGAAGCAGCTCAGGCAGGAGAAACTCACAACACACAGACAGCTCTCTTTGCAAACCTCTCCTAGTTTTTTATCTGGCCACATTCACCCTTCAATGCTCTTCAGTGGCCTATAAGTGGTGAGTAACAAAGGTACCCAAATGGATTTTTACAGCCTCAATTTTTACTCATCTAGCAATTTTTGCTCATCTAGCACAGGTGGGCTTTGGAATATGGAAAACGTCAGCATCTATTTGTTTGGGGCCAGGAATTAAATAGTTCTCTTTGACTTCCTGATATTATATGAGGCACATATAAAATTCAAAGCATATGAGAGGAGTCTGCTGAATGATAGCTATTATTTTTCTACAAAATAATGCATTAAGAACTCTGCTTGCTCCATGTTATATACATGTAGCATGCTATATGCTAGGCTGTGTGGTAAACATTATCTCATTCTTACACTAACTCTTCAGGGGGTCACAGTATTATTAATCCCCATTTTATTGATCCTCATTCATAAAGCTGAATCTCAGAAAACATTCGATGCCTGGGCTTACTTCTAAACCCAGGTTTGTGCCTAAATTTTTATCAAACCTTTTTCTCATAGATTCTCACCCTGAAACTGCTCTCCCTTTTCCAATTTGTGTTCCAATGACCTCAGTCAGCAATGATTCAGGCAGCATGTTCTAGCTTCTTTCTCGTTGACACTGAATTCTTGTTTTGTTTTTCCTTGGCATTCAGATCTGCGTGAGTTCTGAAGAAGAACAAGATGGCTTTATCAGAGTCCTCAGCGGAAAGAAGAGAGGCCTCATCCCTCTTGATGTCCTAGAAAACATCTGATCGTCGGCCCCACCTACATTTGCAGTGGGCAAGCTCTGCTGCAATGCTGATGCCGTCTGCCTCATCTCACACTGTGTCCACCCAGAGGAGCTGCTGCACTGACCGGTTCCCAGGAAATAGTGGGACAAGACTTAAGGGTCTGAGACTGTGGAGTAACAGCCACAAAACGGAAGGCCCACTGCACGGTGTCACCAGGCTGCCCAAGGTGGAAACGAGGCTGAGCGGGCCTCAGAGCCAGGTGCCTGCGTGGCAGCAGCCACGGCAGGGCTGTAAACCACAGCGGTCCCCTGGGGCCCAGCTCCTTCCCTGTCCGAGTGGTGTAAGTTAACCCGCTGGACTGTGCAGCAGGTTGTGGGGTAGCCCCAGTGCAAGGTTCATATCCATGTAGCCAAGTGTTATTCTGGCTCCAGACCTTTGTCCCCAGTACCAGCCAATCAGCATGATCACATTTCAGACCCCAAGCAGTTCCTCTGCAGAGCATCAGGAAGGCCTGCTTTCTAGTCCCCTACATTCCAGTGCTCGCCGGCACGATGCCACCACTTTGTGATTGTGCAGTCCAGAGTGGCTGGCTCATTCTTTCTCTGTCTTCAGTCCTCTGAGTAAATCCTGTTGATGTGCATTAGACGTGAGGGCTACGTTGACATGGCACCAGCTGCAAAGACCTGGCCTTCCCAGAGATTACTGACAGGCTGTCCTTCCTGCTGCTGTAGTTAGTGGCAGAGGTGACAGGGCAGATAGGAAGCATAGATATGGGGGAGGACAGAAGGGATAAGGTGGAGCAAAGACCCCTTATTTATTAAAGATTATATATCCCTTTCAGTAATGAAGTCCTTTCTTGAAGGAGATGGAGCTGGGGAAGAGGATGTGGCCAAAGGTCTCCATTTTCATTTTACATCCTCTGTATTAGGGGCAGCATTTTTCCTTCATGCCATCCTATGGGACTTCATTTTGGAGGCTGAACCCAACTTGCGGGGAACCAGGAACATGGAGGGTAACCAAGAACAGCATCTTAGAAGAAATGCAGCCTAATTGGAACCCATTCTTCTTTAGGACAGCATATTATATAAACCCTAGCAGATGTAAAATGGAAAAGAATCCTTAATGTTTTGTCCCTCTGAAAGCAGAGGAACTTGGGGCCTATTTAGCATCATCTAGGGGAATCTCTTATTACTCTGCACTTGTACTAATGTTTACAAGAATGCAATATACTGTGATGCCTTCCTCCTCAAGCCTCCTCCTAGCATTCAAACTTGCATCCCATTAGTCATTAATATGGTTAAACTTCAATACACAATGATGTTGGAATCAATGTCAGTTTGATATATTTTGTTGCCGAGCAATAAAATCATTGGAACAATGGTTTTTAAAAGACTTAAGTGGATGCATCCAGTGCATGTAAGCATTATTTCCCAAACCAAAGCATCATTAGTCTCCATTTATTTATTTTGTTGCTGCTCAGTGTGAAGTTGGGAGCTGAGAGGGGATGGCTGCTGGCTTCACAGAAGTTTGGATGCCTTATTCTCATTCCCAAGCCAGCATCTAGAATTTCCTCCCTCTCTGATGCAACATGCAAAACCAGGTGTATAAAGTCAAGATGCATTCTGGTAGATAATATGATGGCCTTTGTGTGTAATTGAATGCCAAGTGCAAACACACTTTCCCTCTATTTCAATATTCCATTTAATAAAGACAACACAGTGGCTGGAAGGAGCATAGAAACACGTGTCCTGATGTCTTCTTTCTGTGGCAATATCCACTGCAGTTTTTTGATATAGTAGTGTCATATCATATGCACCTTCAATTAGCTTTAAAAAAATTAGTTTGCCTTTTGAAGTTGAGAAGAAGGAGGATATGGTAGCCAGCCTTCTAAGCAGTTCTCCCAGTGACCCCTGCTTTCTCATATTCTTGCCTTTGTGTATCCCTCTCCCACATTAAATCAGGGTTGGTCTTATGTGACCAATAGAAGATAGTAGAAGTGATATTACATGGCTCTTAGTCCACTTTCTGTTGCTAGAAGAGAATACCTGAGCCTGGATAATTTATAAGAAAATTTATAATTTATCCTTAAAAAAGGATAATTTATAAGGAAATTTATTTGACTTATAATTCTAGAGGGTAGAAAATCCAAGAAACATGGTTTTGGCATCTGCTCAGCTTCTGGTGATGGTCACATGCTGTGTCATAACATGGCACAGAAGTGGAAGAGAAAGTAGGTGTGTGGAAAAAGACAGCAAGAGAGAGAGAGACCAACATAAGGAGCAGCCTTGATTTTTAACAACCCACTCTCGTAGTAACTAATCTTGTCCCATGAGAGCTAAAACTCATTTACACCCACAAGAAGGCATTATTCTGCTCAGAAGAAATCCCTTGCCATGACCCAAACACCTCTTACTAGGCCCCACCTCCCAACACCCTACAATAGCAATCAAATTTCAGTTTGACTTTCAGAAGGGACAAACCAGAGCAATGACATCTGAGGCTAGGTCATAAAAGCCCTTGCAGCTTCTGCCTTGATCTCCTAGAACACTCACTGTTGGAACCCTAGATGCCATAAAAATTTTATCTACTCTAAGACCACTATGAAGGAGAGACCCAGTGGAAAGACCACACATTTCAGCAGCTGAGGTTACAGACATCACAGAGCAGAGATTAATTGTCCCCACTGAGCCCTGCTCAAATTACAGATTTGTGAGCAAGAGAACTACATGGAGATTTTTAAGTTACTAAGTTTTGGAGTGATTTGTTATGTAGAAACAAGGATGGCTATGACCTTCCAAAGCCTCAAAGGTTTCTAAGACTCAGAAAATGGATAGAAGGAGGACTACAATTTTTGAATGGAATGAGATGAAGACAGACTCTAGTGAGGAGACAGGGAAGAAAGGGAAAGTGTTCAAATGAATGATAAAAAGGGGGTTGAGGGGGTGTTCTTCATAGTGTAAGCAAACAGCCTTGTGTCCCTCCCCTTATGCCCCTGCTTCAAGCTAAGGGATGATACATATCTAGCTGAACCAGGAAAGCTGTGCCCTATATTTCACTACCAATGCTGTAGGACTTCAATTCTATTAATATAATGGCAAATTTGAAAACTGATTGAACCTTCTTCAGAGCTCCAGAAGGTGGAAAGTAGAACTTTCTTTACCTCTATCACTAGTAGACATCTACAGCAGCCTTAATGTGGGCTGCAAAGACAACCCATGTATAGATGTCCAGATGGTTACTGGTAGGATTCATTTCAAAGACCACCTCTCCTTTCCCCAACCATATGCCAAATACACAAATGCTCTCTCACATTCTCTCTCTCTCTCTGTCTCTCTCTCTCTCTCATTCTCTCTCTCTCTCCCTCTCTCCTCTCTCTCATCAAGAAAAAGAGTCCAGCATCTCAGTTGCATATTTAAAGCAAGTAGTGGAGTAGCACATGGTAAGAGCTTATTAGAATTAGTCCTCTTTGTTATTAAAGAGAGAAAAATAAAATCAGTGGGAAGATCAAAACACATGCAAATAGTTTGGTGCCAAGTATGGCTAAAAGGCAAAAAATGACCCCTGAAGTCAAATGCTGGTTCAGGTAACATGCTACTCCAAACAAAGACCCAAGAAGGAATCCCACTAGCCAGTCTCAGCCTAGAGCCAGACCCAGGCAGAAATGCAGTTGTGAAAAAGTATGCTGTGTTCAAATAGAAACTAAGATTTAAATAAAGTGAATCTGACTTATTTACTCAGGACTTCTCAGAGACTTTAATTTGCTAATTCTTATGATGAATCTGAAAAAAGTGATTTAAAACTGTGAAACACCTAGTAGCCTCGCCTGGAACAATATCCCAAGGAACACAGTATGGAAAATCCTGCAGCAGAGACTTCTCATATAACATAGGATCACCTAATAGCCTCAGTTTCCCTAATATTCCCCCTCACTGAAAGATGCCTATAAAGTATTGAAAAGAACCAAAGCACACAACCATAGTGATAGGTAAGGCTGAAGACAATCTACTCCATTATCTGAGTCTGTAAAAGAGAGGAGAAAGTGGGAACTTCTATACCCTAGGGGTGAAAAACTCAGGAGGAAGAGTAGCTTTATCATGCAGATAGCTTTAGCAAACAGACCAGCAGGGAATAGGCTGTATCCATCTGAGAATAAAAGAAAGTTCAGTATTGCCCAAAATAGCATCCCCAGGAAACTGAGTGAGCAGGTGTGTTCCACAGATTTATCACAAAACAAAAACTTTTAAAAATAACTCGGAAAGAATATTAAAACCAGTTTAATGACATCCTGTAACTATCTCTGAGATTTTGTTCAGTTGCCATTCATTTGTGTGTTTTGTACAACACCTGGTGTTTTGACCTTTAAATGTGTTTTTCCTTAGCTTCCAATAAGGAGTTTTAAATAGGCTTCAATCTTCTTGTGGGTAATACAAACTTTTACCTATACCTTGAAATTTTAACAGGATTATAGCAATTTATTTTAATAGTTCCCTTTTAAAATTGAGAAAGTGGCAGATTTTATTTCTATCATCTCATTGTCAAGCTTAAACAGCTATTGAACATCTTCCATATCTTCATGGAAGTCAGAACCTACTAAAGTCCTGAAAATACTCACTGGAAAAGTACAAGAACAATGGTTAATCATCTTTAATATTCCTCCACTGGTGTCACTCACTCAGGTTCTCAGGTTACTCACCTGATTCCATATTTTTCTGTGCATGGAAATTTTTTTCTTTGTCTTCTTTTACCAGCTTCTTGAAAATTATGTGCTTAGGTCATTTTCTTTTATTCTTTATTGAGGTAAAAAAAAAATCAACCAAGGTTATGAATTTTCCTCTGAGGTCAGCTTTGACCATATTAAATGGCTATTTCCATTTCCATTTATTTCTAAATAATCTGTAATTATGGTTTGATTTTCTCTTTAATTTTTTATTTTGTGTGCACATGTGTGCAATTAAACTACTGTGCATTGTGGTCATAAAATATAGTTGATATATTTTCTCCTTTAAGAAATTAGTTGGCATTTTGTTTTGTGCTCTAAGGTATGATTAATCTTAATAAATATTCAATGATGTTGGGGAAAAAGTTATGTCTGCAGTATATAGAGTCCGATATGTATCTATTAAATAAATCCTTAAAGTATTCAGGTTATCTATAGTCTCATTTATTTTTGCTCTGTCAAAAGGAAGGGCAAGCAACAGTGGGGCTATCATGAGAGATACCTTTCAAGGTCCTCCAATCTCTTCCTTAGAGCCAGCCTTGGAGGGAGGAATGGCAGCCACGGTTTCCCACCACAGCCTCCCCTTCTACAGTTAGGATGAATCACTTAGATCATTTTCTAAGTAAACATTCTCTTTAACTCCCTGGAGCAAACTGTAAATGAACCATTTTTAAGTGAAGAGGTTCTGAAGATATTCTTAGAAAACTTCAATATTGAATGCAGAGAATTTAGGTCAGGGAATTCTGACAGACAGAAATATTACAAGGAAACTTAATCACTGTTGAAAAGCTAAGAATTGTTCTAAGAAATTCAAAGGGATTTCCTAGTTATAAGGCAGTGGATTTTTTTTCTTTCTTTCATGTTAGATGTTCATAAAATGAAATGCTGAAATATAGCTCTGACTAAAGTGATAATCCTAGAAGAACATAGCCAAAGAACACATTTCTACAGTAGGTTTGGTATAAGCAATCTTTTCCTTTGCCACGTGGTAAGAATTCATTTATTCCTGGCAAAAATCCTGAGACCTGAGTCTTATTGTTCCCATTTTACAGATGGAGGAACAGAGACTCCGAAAAATTAGGTCACTTTCCCAAGGTCACATAACTGATAAAAGGCAGAACTAGGTTTTGAACCTCTAACATCATCCCTAGTGCTCCTAAGTGGCTGGCGACTGGGAGGATTTTTGTTGCAAAGTTAAATGTTAGAGCAGGCAGCAGTTATTATAAGGGACATACATGCCTTACTACATAGCCTGTTGTAATTATTTCCATGATGATAGTAATACTTTCTAGTTAATGAATTTATAGATGACTGTAGTGAAAAGCATACAGCGATAAAGAGATGTTGCCAGAAGAGTTTGCATCATGAATTCCCCAGGATCTATGGGACACACCCCTGGCCTTGAGCCTTGCAGACTAAAAATCTGACATGTCAGTGCACTGAGGAGAACTCCATCCCTCAAAGTTTGACATACTTTCACCAAACCTCAAAAATCTCATAATAATAATAATTTATAGATTGACATTGGAAATAATATAGTCATTATGCTGATGGGCAAACTTTACTGTCATACCCTACTTGGTTCCTAAAGGCAACTGCATGAAATTTTCCTTGTACTTGGAAGGATGCTCAATGACTACGAAGTTAGAGGTGTGCTTTATTGGCATTCCACTGACATAGCCTGAGAGAGCCACAAACACAATAGAAATGGCCTTGCCAATGGCACCCACCATATTGAATACTATTGGACAAAACTCCCTCTCCCGGTCTAGTGCCTAAATGGTCAATGCTAACTTTTGCACTGCTGACTTCACTATGTCTATGCTTTCATAGCTGACTATTTACCTCCTCAGAGGCACAGTTCTTACTTCCATGTAAGTCTTGCCCTAGCCAGGGAATGTCTCTTGTCAACGTGAGCTTCATTCTCTCTGCTTTGATCTACTCTGTGCTGATTGTACAGTTTAACATTTAGAAAGCAGGTATGACCTCATCACTAAGTTCTCAAAGATTGGGTCTTTGGGTAGGGATCATATGACAGCTTCGGTGTGTACCACCTATGAGACTGGCAAGGCTGAAAATCACAAAATGAACTAATGAGACATATTCATACCTAAGAATATCTAAATCAGCACATGGTAAATTATAAACTGCTGGTTTCAAGACAGATTTTTCTTTGGTCATTATAATGTGCTATGGTTTAAATGTGTCTTCCAAAGTTCATATGTTGGAAACTTGATCCCCAACGTAGTGGTATTAGGAGATGGATCTAATGGGAAGTGTTTGGGTCATGGGGTCTCTGCCCTCATGGATAGATTAATGCCATTATTTCAGGAGTGGGTTCATATTCTGCCTTGCCCTCTCTTTGCCCTTCTGCCTTCCACCATGTGATGATGCAGCAAGAAGTTCCTTGTAAGATTCTGGGATCTTGATATTGAACTTTCCAGCCTCCAGAACTGTAAATTTCTGGCCATTATATTGAAATGCTGAAATATAGCTCTGACTAAAGTGATAATCCTAGAAGAACATAGCCAAAATGTGAGCCAATAAATTTCTGTTCATTATAAATTATCCAGTCTGTGGTATTCTGTTACAGCAGCACAAAATGAACTAAGAAGCAATGGTTGTTATTTTTGAAGTGAAATCAACAAGTATTTGTTGGAGTCTGTTGGGACAGACTGGAATCATACAAGCAATACTGAAAATGTGCAGTTAGAGCTACAATAGAGAAAGTTAGCGAACCACAGGAGCATGCTAGAACTTTGCTGGCTCCATTAGGAACAGGGTCTGAAAAAGTTCAAAGCTCTCATGCTAAGACGTTTCTCACTTTCTGGAAGGGCAATTTTTGATTAGAAATGGTAAGGCAGTTTCCAGCTCTTTCTTTTTATGATTTCACAGGACTTGATGCACTACAGTTTCACCAGAATTTATGGATGATAAGGGAGGGTATTTTGTGGAGATGGAACAGAGTTAGATTTTGAGAAAGTGAGACAATTTATTTGAGCTTTTTAGAACAAAAGCTTCCAATAATGCGTTCCCTTTTATGTTGGAGTGTTGAGTATTATTAGCAATATCTGAAGACTAGTGGGTGTGGCATAGAGGAACTAGTGAAGAAGAGGGGATGGAGTTAGGTAGGAGCATGGTGGGGGCCACAGAAGGAAGAATCTACTTACTTACTTATTTATGCCACATCTCATTCCCAGGAAGGTTTAGGCTCATGTCTAATCTCTAGAGAAATGGCCTGAGAAGAATGATGTAACCAGGTAAATCCTCTTCCTTCCCACATCAGTCCTGATGTTTAGTACCCCAGAAAATAATTATTCAGAGAATAAAAAGGGTTAAAACATCATCAAAATAAAAACAAATATACAGGCTTCTTCACAACCAGGAGACAGAAGCTTTAAAACTATCACAAGCATCCCGTGATTAGGGCCAGATTCCTGTCACTTCCACGATGGACTTCACGAGAGCCTTCCTGCTATAGAGGGATCCCAAATATACAGCTGCTCTTTTAACCATAGTGCTCCCAAAGTTGCTTTCCCCCTTTTTAATCGCAAGGCGGGGGTGGAGGGGAGTTAAAACTTTAAATACTAAGAAATTAGTTTATGACGCTTGCAGACATGTGATATTAAAACCATAAAATTCAATGTGATAAAACAGTGCAAGGCAAATCTTGTTGAGCCAGGGCTGGAAATAAATCTATGGGCTTTGGGAACCAAGAAACGTTTATTGCACTCACAGGAGAATCAGCCATCGTGTACTTTATGGAAAGAGAAGTAGGACAAGGAGGGTCCAAGGACTCAGCCAGGAGGACAGTAGCAAGAAGCAGAGCTGGACTCAGATGGGGTTCCAGACAGGGCAAGGTGGTAGGGGCAGTGCATGGAGGAGCAGCAGCAGGCACTGAAGAACCCCCAGCCATGCAGCAAGACTGAGCAGGCTGCACAGCTCAGGTCTGTGTCTACTAAAGGCAGAAATGCTTTAAGAGCTCCTGGTTTGGAGTGTGAGACCCACAACAGACCAACTCAAGTAACTACCGATTGATGCTAACCTGACTTTCAGGAGGGGTGGGTCCTGTTACCAGTTCAGGAGGTCCTGTTTTGCTGAGGGGCCTACAAGCTGGACCACAGCAGAGTTTCCTTGAACCCTTGAAGCTCCTTGCACCTTAGCCTCCTGAGGCCTATTTAGGGCTTCTGATCTCCACAACTGTAAGATAATAAACTTGCATTGTTTAAGCCACTAAGTTTGCAGCCATCTGTTACAGCACCAATAGGAAATGTACAACACCACAGTGCCACTTGGGACGGTGGAGAGATGAAGGGGAAAATTTAACCGAACCCCATTGTTGTGTCCAAGGAGGAACAAAGTCTGCAAAAACAGATTAGCGATTAAAAAAGGACTCCTGAAACTCAGAAAAAGCCAACCAAAGAGAATAGGAAAAAAAAACAGTATCATGGTACTAATGTGTAAACAGAGTAGGCTAGCTGCTCCAAGCTAGCCTCTGAGGTGAGAAAGGCAGGGAAAGATTCCTCAGTTTGGCCGGAAGGACTACATCCAAAGGCACACTGTCCCCACACCTTGTACCCCACACAGAGGATGCTGTTGCAGTCCATGTTCCAATCAGAAGGCAGAGAATTCTGGGATGTGCGTGTGCATACTACACCCATGCACATGAGCATGCTCACACACTCTCTCAGATGGATTTATACTGGACCCTCACAAAGATTTAAGCAGTTATTTGTTCTTTGATTCAGTTGATTTGTTCCAAAGCTAGTTTCTACCCATTTTTTACAAAGACGCCAAGTCTTGTTGTCTAGACGCCTGGAGGGTGTCTCCTGGGGCCTTCTCTTCCTCTAGTTCTCTTTAACCCTCTCCTCCTCCACTGTCCCCATCACCACCCCCACCAGAGACTCTCCTACCACTCAGAAATAACCCAGCCTCCTTCAGGAAATAACATATTTCTTGCACCTTATAAATTTCATAGCCTCGGGAGATGAATGTAAAAATCTGTGTAAAATCCTTCTTCCAATTGCTATTTCTCTCAGAGGGGAAAGGTGATTTTCTGGTCTCAGTGACCTCTGGCTTTGTATGACAAGGGGTAGCAAAAGCAGAGTCAAAGGTGAGTTAAGGACTGAGGATATGGAGAGGTGGTTCTATATGAGCATTTCCACATCAAAATGCTGCAATTTGTTTCTCACATACACTTCATATTTATATTTCAGGGCAGATCAATCATTACCAGGAATGAGTAACTGATAAGGCATGAGAGAAAGAGGTGTCTAAGGAAGAGAAGATTGTGGGTAACAAGGAGACTATAACATCCTTGGGGTGATAAAGGTAGGTGAAAAGACCCAAGAAGAAGTTTACAGGACATCATGGAACACGGACGAAATGAATATTCTGTAAGGGGTTCCAACGGGGCTTGGGGTGAAAACAGAGTTGGTATTGGGAGAGCTAAAACAGAAGAGAAGGCGCTCTTAGGAACAGGAGAGTAGCAGGCTAGAAATGAGGGAGGCCGGTGACTGAGTGGCAGAGTCTATAGCCATATAGGGCAGCAGCAGGGGACCTAGGGCAACGCAGCAAGGTCAGCCAGCCTGCTTGGCAGCCTCCTGTGTGCTCGCAGCTCCTCTACTGTTGCAAAGCCTTTTTTGGTGGCGGTTCTTCCTCAGAGCCAAACTCAGTGCCAGAATCATCATCCTCAAGTGTCCTTTTGATCCTGTTGCCACCCTGCTCAAAACTTGCAGGGGTTCCCCAAGGGCTACAGAAGCAAGCCCAGCCCTGCAGTGGGCAGTCTTCCCCAGGGGCCCCAGACCACACTGGGCTCCTCTGAAGCCACAAAGCCCTCCCTGGAACTGATCCCAATTGGCATCCATTACTTCATGTTTGACTGGTGGTGATTTCAAAATTTTGTTTTTGTGAACAGACTCTAAATTCCTCGAGGGCAGAATATTAGGCGCCATGGCCTTGGTGAAAGAAATCAAGGAAAACCATCTTTAGGTTAAGTTCAGAGCACTGCGGAGTACTGACATCATCAGAAAACTCCCCAGCCCCATCTGCCATGACTAGCACAATCTCCTACCCCTTGGCACGTCCAGGTCATGGTACTAGATGACCATGACCTCTGCCTACAGGAAGTTAAATCAGTCAACAATGCCCACCAAGATAGAGATCAAATTCAAGACCTGGACTCGAGATTTGATTATGTCCTGTTCCTTGGCAGGGAACTGCAGCTCCAGCCCAGTCACAAGGGCTGGGTATGCTGTCGCATTTCCATCCATCGCCACCTCTGGGAACACAGCTTAAAGAGCACCTGCTGACAGGGCTGCCCCACAAGGCCCCTTTGTGCACCGACCTCTCCAATCTCTATTGCTTTTAGAGACAACGCAGGTCACATGGGGGACTGGGGAAAAAGAATAGGGATCATTTGCATTTTATGATTTTAAGTCTCAAATTATGAGTGATGTTAAAAGTAAAATGTATTGTATGAATCTGTGTCTTAGATTGACTGGTGTAAGACTTGTGCTAGCGCCCAGGAGGAGGAACTGAAAGCCTTTCTCCTGGATGTTCCCACGGTTGCAGTGTATTAATTAATCATGGATCTGAGCTGTGCACTCAGACTGGGCGGGTTCTAGTCTGGTTCCACACTCATCAGCCGTGTAAGCTTACAGTCCATTTCCTCAGCCATAAAACAGATATCAAATAATGCCTATCTCATGGGGTTGTTCAGAGAATGAGATAGCAATATCTTAGCATATGTTATGGTACATAGTAAGCATTCAGTAAAACATACCTATAAATGTACATCCTGCTTACGCAGAAAATAACCTCTCTGAACCTACTAATTATAATTGCTTGCTCCCTACCTTTTGGTGTCCCCTCAGGATTCTCCCGACCTCATTCTGCTTATAGACTCAGTGCTTTCTTGTCTGTCTCTCTAACTAGATTAGAAGCAATTTTAAGAGGAGGAACGGATCTTCTTCATAGTTTCAGCAACACACATTTGTGGGATGTATAGCTCAATCTCTATTTTCCTTGCACCTCGAAGAGTTCTCTACATAGAGTGAAAGTCCAATAACTAGGTTTTTTCGGATCAAATTGAGTATGTCTCCAAAACACAGGTGCCAGCCAGTGGCTTTTCAGCCCTTGAAATCTAGAGAGGATTACTTGGGAGTCTCAAGTTCAAAGCCTAGAAAAGTCTAAAGCCTCCATCACAATTTCTAGAAATCCCCAAAGACTCGTGTTCTCCTGGACCCTCTTAGCCTCCCTGTTCTTAAGTCCTTGCAAGCTGTTTCTGAGCTGTACTACCCCAAGCTGGAGGCAAGGTTCGGTTTTCTCACCACTGTTTACAAGAAATCCACTCCCATAAATCAAGAGCTGAGTTTAATAGACTTGACTTGCTGATGTCAGCCAAGAGGCCCAGGAGTCCCAGCCCACTGCCTTTACCACCTCACTGTGCCCTCCCTGCTCCTCTCTGCCTCCTCCCGCCTTGCCCCCAGGAACTCCAAATTCCTCTCGTTCTTTAAGCAAAGTATTTCTTTCCAGCTCTTTCCTTTGCTTTGCACATCCAAACATGCCAAAGTGTTCAACAGGACTAGGGGGCTCCCTTTTGGCAATACCTACTCTTTGTAGAAGAATATAGATGACAGTGGAAATTATAAATTATACAAATACCATCTTTGATTACCAAGAAAGGCCTCCATTTAGAACAATGAATTAGAGGAGCTCCAAGGGTTTCTCCCGTCCGGGCTCTTGCTCTGGTTCCTGCCCTGGGGTACACATTTCCAGCCTCAGCATTCTCGTGGTGAGCCAGCTGGAATTTCCCTACACCACATGCATCATGTCTCTTTTTGACACCTATTTCTGAGAATGTCATGATGTCAACTCAGGTAACTGTTGCTGTGAGTACAATGCACGCTTTTTTTTTTTTTAATTAATGTCTTCCCTTCGTACTGAACATAAAATGATTTTATTGGATTTCTCATTTAAGATTTGGATAATTATAGAAAATAGATTCTTTTTGGAAAGTCGCTTTTCCAACATATCACAGACAAGAAACAATGAGGGATTTGGGGGATTGTTCAGTCTTGGAGAAATAGAAATCATATCCCTGACCAAACAGCGAAAAAAGAATGACCTAAATCCTGAAAACAGAATGATTTTATTGTGCAAGTAAGTGGTTTTTTAATAATGCCTCTGGTTTCTCCTTAATATTTGTATTCTTCGGGTTCCTGAAGATTCCAGCACTGAATGCATTTGGCCTCCCTTCACACAAATTCAGCTATTATTGGTTTCCCATTATACACTCTTTCTTCCGAGGAATATAATGTTTCATAAGTACACAAGAACAATAACAACATTATTTGCATACTATGAATGTAATTGTGTGCTCTAAAATATAATAACTATAGTTCTTAAAGGCTTATTATATCTTTATTTTACTTATATTGCCACTGTATCACAAAAAGAACTTAAACAGTAAATGCTAAATAATATAGCTGTTGACCTAGAAGGCAACTATTAATGTTTGATGATATAGTGGGAAAAGTGTGGATTTTATTTTTTAATATAAGCAACCTTGGTTCAAATACTAATTAATTCCTTACTATTTGGTGGCCTTGGACAAATTGCTTAACATTTCTGATTCTCAGAGATAATAATACCTATCTGAAAGTGTCGTTAAGTGAATTAAGGAAGATATTTATACGAAAGGATATAGTGTAGGGACTAGAACACAGAAGGCTCACATTTGTTTACTCTTGTCTCCCAAGAATGGTATTATCCCATTAAGAGGCTATTACACTATTATAATCTGTTAACTAAAAGGATTCTACTCTCACATGGTAAACATCTTCAGAATATCTTTGTTCGGTGTGTGAATAGTTAACCATCATAGCACATGCTGAACCCCTCCAGTTCTCCAGTGAATTTGTCTGGATGCAAGTGTAACACAGAGTGAACCACAGATTGTCCCATGCCTCTGTTGACTGACCACCACCTCCTTCAAGAGCTATGGGCAAAATTCTTTATGCTTATATGGTCCCTATGTCTGAAATGCTCAAAGCATTTTTCCAGAGATTAAATCAGGGCTTTCGTATGACCCTGGTTAATAAATGTCAAGTCTTCAATGTGGAACCTCAGAATATCCTTTTGAGGAAGGTGGCTGACAACCTTATCTTCCATACAAATAAACTGAGGCAAGGAGGGGATAAATCATAGGACTTGTTATGCTTGTTCTGGATTCTTCATTCCTTATGAGTACACTTGCAGTTTACATACGAAGACCAGTGTTTCGTGGGAGTGCACAGAGAGTCAGCAGGAATCCCCAGAGAGCATGGCTGTGGCTTCTTGGAGAGGGCAGCCCACCATTTTCCTAAAGTGACTGGGCGTATTATGGGACTTGGTGGGGGTGGATGCTGGGACAGGGGTTGCCTTAATTGGGTAAAGAGTCTGAGTCAGTGAGATTAGGGCAAGCAGATAAGCCAGAACTCCAAAGGTGCATGGTTGTGTGACACCTGGCATGGGAAACACAAAGTTCCTGTTTTGAACCAAGTTCCAGGGGCTACACTAAGCATCTTAGGAGGAAAGAACAGCTCCAAAAGGAGGGCCTTCATGCACAGGGAGGAGTAGAGTGCTCTGATCAGCAGCTGCAAGAGAACAGAGGTCCAACCTGCCAGCTTGAGACAGTGTTAGCAACCATGACAGGAAGCAGCAGAAAGATTTGCACCTCACAGTTACCAAACACACACGCACACATCCAGGGGACCCTCGGGAACCATCACCCTCCTTCCTCTTGCTGGGGTTTTCTCAGACCAGAGAGCCTCTGCCTCTTTCTTTTCATAATTCAGCAATGCCCATAGTTAACTTTCCTTATCACTCATTATGTGCCCAGTTTTTAACATGTAGGTGGAGGCCTTGTAGGCTTTACAGTGTGACAGCATAGCTAAGCTGGAATGACATGTCCCAGAATTCCTGTCCCTGAGTGGTTCCATGTCAGTGAAGGTCACAAGGGAAATCTTATACAAGATTCGAAAAAGTAGACATGAAGCCACAGTCATATTTTTTATGCTCTGAAGGTCAGTGGGAGGCACTCATGTTACTGGCAGCTCCTCCAACTCCTGCTTTATCTCCTCCTTCAGCTTCTTCACGTGTACACATGGCATCTTGGTGGAGGGCACCAGCTTCTCCTGCATGTCAGTCGTGGCACTGAGTTGGCAGGTGGTGAGAGATAGACATAGGTTGCAGTTCATCCTCATGGTTCCAGTTTGTCTTTGCTTTCACTCACACGGGCTTTCCCATCCAGCTGCCTGCCTGGCTCCCCAAGGCTACTTTAGGCTCAACACTAGGTGAAGAGTTATGTAGTCTGGCATAGACTCCTCCACCAATTTCTACAACTGCAGGGTCAAATCCTTACGATAAATGTTGTTTTCTTTATTACTTAAAGCAGTTCTGCTTCTCTGATGGAACTCTGAGCAATACACACGTGCTGTCTCATTTAATCCTCACAATAGCCCTAGAAGGTAGGCAATATTGTTATCTGTTTCACAGGTGAAGAACTTGAGAAACAAGGAGATTGTCCTGCATCAATCAGCTAGCATGTGGTGAAGCTGGGATTTGAAGCCAGGCAGTCAGATTCCAGAGCCTGAGTTTCAACTCTTTACTGATTTCTCTCTTAATTCCATGCAGTCTGGCTTCTGTTCTCACCACTTTTTTTTTCCTGAAGAAAAGAGTATTCTCAATACTTTTAAAACTTATCTTCAGAAAATTTTCTTCCATCCTTCTTCTTCTAGACTTCCCTAAAGCCCCTTAAACCTTTTCTTTATTCCTTTCCTTTGATTAACCCAAGGTTTCTTTTCTGTTTTCTTTACCAGCTTCTGTGCTTTCTGCTATCTCACACACACACACGCATACAAACACGTGTGCATGCACACACAGGTTTTGTTGCGGCAATGTGTACAGCTAGCGTTACAGCTCTTGACCGGGGGAAAGAACTGAGTGGCACACGAAGAGTTGGAGAACAGCCTTTATTCTTCCACAGCAGGCTCAGCACACCTAGTGTTACAGCTCTCTTTGCATCTCCAGATCTTCTGACCCTTCTGCTCCCCCCTTCCTTGTTCTCCTCCTGCTTTTATACCCTTGGTAGGACTCAAAAAGCATCCAATCAACTACAAGCTTTAACATCCAATCAACATCAAGCTTTAATATCCAATCAACAACAAGCTTTAACATCCAATCAAAAACAGTGGGATTCAAAAATTACCCAATTAGGATCACACAAGTAGCATGGGTATAATCTAGGCGACAGCACGTGGACCCAGCCACATTCCGGCAGGCAGGGCCCCAGGCTGCAAGTGGGGGCTCTCTGCCACAGGCCCTGCCCCAGCAGTATGCCCTCCAACCGGCCATGCACAGCGCTGGCCCGAGGATGTGGAGCAACAGGGAGGTGGCAAGCGGCCGCATCCCTGCACCCGACATTTTCCGTATCAGTTTGACCATTCTAGCTACAAATTGCATGCTCATTCTTTGACCACACTGCCTGCCCAACAGTAATCCATCATCAGCCTCCTTTGCTAACCCAGACCTCTGCCATCTCCCACTAGGGGCTGCCAGGGCCCTTCCCCTGCTACCCTTTCATAGTAAAACAGAAATGATCAAGTGTAAAGCACACAGAAGGACACAGACCGGATGTGAAAAAGAGAGAGGACAGAGAAGAGAAAAGGGGAAGCTGAGAAAACAAGTAAAAACAAAGTTACCAGAGGCGCAGGGGCAGAACTAGCGAAACCTTCTATTAATAAAACAGAAATAAACTCCCACAGGGAAAGAAGAATGTGCAGGATGTTTTTCTGACTTTTATACAAAAAGAAGGGGCCAGGTCATAAACCAGGGAGATAAGGGAGAAAAAAATATCTGGATTTCTTAGAGCAGAGGAACCAGAAGGACCACAGCAGGATGACGGGTGGAGCCAACTGAGCAGGAAGAACAATTTCGATGTCAAGCTAATTGACAGACACAGGACTAAGAGAGATGATGTTACTCCTCCTAAAACCAGATCTGAAGCTCAGGAGAGCCCAAGGGAGAGATCAGCAGTCAGGACCTACAAACTCAAGAGAAGGGGCCACCCAGGAAGGAACTGTTAAGTTCTTTGAAACTTTTCTAAATCAAGAAGCATGAATTGTTTTTCCATTCTTAAACATTACGTGTAGTCTCTAATAATTTAGAATTAGTTGATGGGCACAGAAAGAAGTAAAAATCACTGGAAATCAAGAAGGGGGAGCAGCAAGGAGGGGAGGGTAAAAACCTACCTAACAGGTACAGTGAACACTATTCATGTGGTGGGCACACTAATGGCCCTGATGAAAGCATTATAAAAGCTATCCATGTAATAAAAATATTTGTACCCCCTTAATATTTTGAAATTTTAAAAAAATCTTTACAAAAAAAGAAGCATGAATTGTATGTATGAATGACCTTAATGACCTTAATGACCTGACTTCTCCCCTGGCAGAGCACAGTCAGGGATGGCTAGCCCGGGGATCTGCCTTTTATTAGAGAATCTCTTGGGGATGAAAAACTGCAATTTTTCAAGACTAAGTCAAGGTCTTGTGCCTGTTTTTCCACATACATCCAAGCAGGAGACTCATAAACACCGGGAAGTATTATAAAACAATAAAATTCAAACCAGATCCAGAAATTAAATTTGGCTTTTTGAAATCAGTAAATTTGGTAAAAACTTTGCAGAGGAAAACTTAGCTGACAAAAAAAAAAGGTATGAGTAAAAAGGAGGAAAGAGTAAAAAACTAAATAAATAAAACTTGTAGGCCTTGTACCCAGTGGTCTTGAGCCCAGGAATTCTATTTCTGAGTCTCATAAATAGAAAAATACTAAACAGAGGAATAGCTTTTTGCCCAAAGTTGTTTAACTTACAGTAGCATAAAATTGGAAACAGTCTATATATGGGGCAAAAAGAAATGGTTCTACAGCAATATAAATAAACTTCACAATATATCTCTACTATGGAATACAACGCAGGCATTTTTGAAAAATGAAATGTGTTCATGTGTGTGTGTCAGCTTGTAAAGAAAGACTAGGAGAGACAGTGACAGGGAACAATAGGAAGAAACTGGTAAATGAAAAGAGAAGGTTGCTCCATGTTATGTAGAGCATGCACTGGTTTTGGTGAGTCTCCCTGTGGGGGCCATTTGTGTATGATCACACGAGTAGATGGCTAGGAAAAGTCTGGAAAGAAATACTGAAAATCGTTAGTAGTCATGACCTCTGGGGGTAAGGAGAATAGCACAAGAAAGCCAAATCATTCATTTTCTTCTTTTTTTGAACTCCCAAATAGCTTGAATTTTCTTAGATTTCAAGCAGAAACCTGTCGACTAAAATCTATTCTCTCTGTTCACAGTTGTATCTCAGAAGCTGTTTTTTTGACAGGGACTACATTTTGACTTTTACTTGGACCTAGATGTGGCCACATTTGCCACTGAATGTGAGTAGAAATCTGAGCCACTTTCAGGACAAGGCTTTTCAGAGACAGTGAGCCACACCTATACTCACTGTCTCCTTCCACCAGCATGACCACAGATAAAGCAACTGAGCCACAATCACCTATAGCAAGGCCCTGGTGGATATTGCAGCCTGTCTCTGAACCCACCTTCCCCCTTGAGCTTTACCTGGGATTATAACATGAACAAGAAATTCACTTCTATTGTGTTTGAGCTATGACATTTGGATCTATACCCTTCTACTTTAGGTTAGTCTAGCTAAAATTTGAAGATTACTTTTAAAAGATTTTTTACATTATACTTCTTATTTTGAGAAAATTATAGACTTAGATGCAGTTGTAAAAAATAATAGAGAGCAATCCCAGGTACCCTTTACCTAGTTTTCCCCAGTGGTAACATCTTCCAAAACTGTAACACAATAATCACAACAGGATGTTGATATTGATAGAGTCAACACAGAAAACATTTCCATCATGACAAGAATCCATTGTGTTGCCCTTTATAGACACACCCAATTCTCTTCAGCCCTAATTACCACCTTAACTCCTAGAACTCAGTAATCTGTTATCCATTTCTAGAATTTGTAATCTAGAAAATGATATGTAAATAGAATAATACAGTCTGTAACCTTTTAGGACTTTTTTAAACTTAGCATAATCTTTTGCAGATTCATCCAGGTTGTTGCTTGTATCAGTAGTTTGTTTCTTTTAATTGCTGAGTAGGATTTTATGCTTTGGATATACCACAATTTGTTTAACCATTCAATCAATGAAAAACGTTTGGATTATTTCCAAGTTTTGACTATTGCAAATAACATAACACTACTATAAACATTCATGTAAAGGCTTTTGTGTGACCATAAGTTTTTATCTCTCTAGGATAAATGCTTAGGAACACAATTGCTAGGTCATATGATAGTTGCATTTTTAGTTTTTTTAAGAAATCACCAAATTGTTCTCAGAGTGGCAGTACCATTTTACCCTCAAGCTAGTAATGAGTAAGTGATAGGGTTCTTCCTCATTCTTGTCAGCATTTGGTGTGATCACTACTTTCCATTTTAGCCATTCTTATAGGTATCCAGTGGTTTTGTTAGATTTACCATTTTAAAAAAATTCTTTGATACGTTATATTTGTACATATTTATGGAGTACATGTGAACTGTTGTTACATGCATAGAATGTGTAAAAGTGATATCTCATTGCAGCTTTTCTTGACATTTCCCTAATAAGTAATGATATTGGACATGTTTTCACATGTTTGTCATCATATGTACCCTGATGAAATGTCTGTTCTGTCTTTTACCCGTGTTCTAATTGGATTGTTTGCTTTTTTACTGTTGAGTTTTGAAAATTCTATATTCATTTTAGATACTAGTCTGTTGTTGGATTTGTGACATGCAAATATCTTGCCCAGTCTGCAGCTTGTCTTTTTATCCTCTTAATAGGGTCTTTCTCAGAGCAAGAGCTTTTAAATTGTGAGGATGTCCAATTCATCAACTTTTCCTTTTCTAGATCATGCTTATTAGTGTCAAATCAAGGACTCTTTGTCCAGCCTTTGAGCCCAAAGATTTTCTCTTGTGTTCTTCTACAATTTTTATTAGTTTAACATTTTACATTTAAGTCCATGTTCCATTTTCAGTTAATTTGTGGATAAGGTGTGAGACTTAAGTTGAGGCTTATTTTTTTATCTATGGATATCCAAATGTCCCAGCACCATTTATTGAAAAGACTATTTTTCTCCATTGAATTTTGTATGTTTTATACCTTTGTCAAAAAACAGTTGGCCGTAATTACATGGTTCTATTTCTGGGTTTTCTATTTTGTTCCATTGACCTATGTTTCCATAGTTCTGCCAATACTGTACTGCCTTGATTACTGTAAGTATCTAGTAAGTAGAATTCACGAGATCAATTCCTCCTACTTCCTTCTGCTTTTTCAAAATTGTGTTAGCTACGCCAGTTTTTCCCCATATAAATGGGATAAAAATCTTAGAATAATCTTGTCTATACTGTATATTAAAAGAACAAATCTTTCTGGGATTTTGATAAGAATTTCATTCAGATTTTATATCAATTTGGGGTAAATTGACATATTTACCATGTTGAGTCTTCTAATCATGAACACAGTATGTCTCACCATTTATTTAGATCTTCTTTGATTTCTTTCATCAATGTTATATAGTTTTCAACATACTGGTCCTGTACATATTTTGTGAGATTTGCACTAAATATTTTATTTTGGAGTGATTTTAAATAGTATTTCTTTTTTATTTTAGTGTCCATGTGTCAATTGCTAGTATGTAGAAATACAACTGTTTTTATATGTTTATCTTGTATCCTGTGACCTTGCTGAAATTATTTAATATTAGAGTCCTTGAGATTTTCTGTGTGGACAATCATGTCATCTACAAATAAGTACAGTTTTATTTCTTCCTTCCTATATGCCTTTTGTTTCCCTTTTTTACCATATTTTACTTGAAAGAACTTCTAGCCCTGTCTTGAATAAGAGTACTGACAGTTGGCATCCTTGCCTAGGGAGAAAGCATTCAGTTTTTCACCATTAAATATACTGCTAGGTAGTTTCTGTGAATGTTCTTTATCATATAGAAAGTACCCCTCTATTCCTACTTTTCTGAGAATTTTTATTGTGAACAGATGCTGAATTTCGTCAAGTGTTTTTTCTGCATCAATTGATATGATCATATGATTTTTCTTCTTTAGCATGTTAATATGGTAGATTACATTGGTTGGTGCATTGCACTGTGATATTATGAGGGCTATGATATCACTAGGAGACAGGAATTTTTAACTCCATTATAGTGTTATGACACCAACATCATATATGTGGTCCATCATTGATCAAAATATCTTTATGAAGTGCATAACTCTGTGTGTGTGTTTGTATGTATATATTTGTGTGTGTGTGTGTGTGTATCCTTTAGTTTGGTTTCTCTGAAGAGCCCCTGACAGTACATCCTCCCTTTATCAAGAGGGGTTTCCATCCCACATCTTGTAGTCTTTTATCTGCCAACAATGAACAGCTTCCCACCTAAGTCTTCTTCATGCAGCTTATATTTCTCCCCCAACTCTCTTTAGATCTATTTCATTTCTCCTAGTTTACACAACAACATAAATTATAGATGATATAACTATAAGGCTCATAAAAGTCAATAACCTACCCAGGCTCTTACAATTAGTCAGTTACACTGCCAGAAATTAATCCATAATTATGAAGTGTAAGATCCATATTCTTTCTAATAATTTTGGAACTGTTCACCTTTGTAAGGCATGTAACGTGTGGCACAATGCCTGACAATTATTAGACACTTAATATATGTAAGTTTAAGATTGCATCAAAACTTTAGTGTTAATTCCTCCACTGGGGGGTTATGTTAGTTTCAAACTTATCCTCAGATAATTTATATACTTTCCACTAGATGGTTATATGCTTATGGCTGTAACACAATTCCCTGATACTTTTGTCAATTATAAACAAACCAAGCTTCGGTGTCCAGGCCTTATGACTACAATCTCTAGTTATTCACCTCCAAAAAAAAAATCCATCCACATAATACATCATAAGCTTCAGAAATTTTTAAAATGTAAACAAATAGATTGTTCATTCATATATTGACCCTTGTCCTGAGTTATTTAATGAGTTCTGATTTTGAATATATATTCTCTTTGTCCTTCCTCTGAAGTAATGATGCAAACTCTTCTGGGATTTAGATTTAATAGAGAAATATGTTCCCAATCTGGTGAGTTTTACATGTTTGTAGACATGTATTTAATAAAGATATAATTCATAATTAGTTTTCCATGAAAAGATCCAATTTAAGTTTTAAGTACACTTTAATTAGCGGTTTTCTTTTGTAAATCATTGTTTGCAATGGAAAATTTTGAAAAACAAAAATACCCCATTGGCAAATGAATGTTTTTTTACTGTTTCTGGGTCAATTGTAACCTCACCTTCTTTCAGCTTTCATTGTGAAACGATGTTTCATGCCTGTGATTCTTTGAATTGTGCCTTTCTGCCTCATGGTAGGTTAAGCACTCAAGAGAAGCTCCAAGAGTAGTTCTTGTCTGTCTGGAGAACAATGAAGCCTTAGGAGCCTACAGAGTTTATTTGTCTAGTATAAGTTATTAATGGTTCATTATAGTAAATACCATCTGTACGCCAGAAACTAAGCTCTGTAGCTACGGAGAAGTACATGATCCACTTGCTCAGTGAGTATGCAATCTAGCTGGAGAGACAAATAACATTTCTAAAAGATAACTAAAAAACAAGGCATGAAGTATAAATTTTTATATAAATAATACAAAACTAGGATGCGAAATGTAAGGTCACCCTTACTACTGATATCCATGGGAGACATTGCTAAATAATACTTCCTGTCTTATTGGGGCTGCTATAACAAAAACACCATAGACTGGGTGGCTTAAACACAGCATATATATTTCTCATAGTTATGGAATCTGAGAAGTCCAAGGTCAAAGTGCCAGCAGATCTGGTGTCTGGGGAGAGAGCCACTTGCTGGCTTGTAAACAGCCGCCTTCTGTTTTCTCACATGGCTAAGAGAGAGATCATCTCTCTCCTGTCTCTTCTTATAAGGGTACCAATCCCATTTATGAGGGCTCCACCTTTATGATCTAATTACTCCCCCAAAATCCTACCTCCTACTATCATCACATTGGGGATTAGGCTTCAACATATGAATTTTTGGAAAATACAAACATTCAGTTTATAGTACTTCTTTTTCCCAAAGAGCCTGAATAGAGCTTCATTTTAATATCTGTTAAACACAGTATACCTGGTACCCACTACCACTCTGACAGAGTTGGCATTTGCAATGACATCTATTTACCAGTTTGGTGCAGATAATGCTCTAGGAGTTCAAAAGAAGGTGAAGTCATATAAGAATCGAACAGCTGCTGTTAGAGAAGACTTCTTAAAGATAATGAAATATGAGCTTGAAACATGGACGAGATGTAGGTAGTGGAAAGGAGATTTTAAAGCATTCAAGCAGAGGAGATGGTATAAGCAAAAAACATGTCAGTGAGAATTAGTTCAAAGGGTTTGGGACAATGAAGAGACCTTGAGGAAGAAAAAGATTACTACCTATTGCCTAACTCAACAATTGCTTTCCAATAGCACAAAATTAGATGTAATAAATATTAATTTCCTTACCCTACTGTCTTCACTTCCTTGAAGGATTTTTAAAGACTACTTTACAAAAATCAGGGGACAGACACCGTGGCTCACACCTGTAATCCTAGCACTCTGGAAGGCCGAGGCGGGCAGATCGTTTGAGTTCAGTAGTTCGAGACCAGCCTGAGCAAGAGTGAGATTCCATCTCTAATGAAAAAAAATAGAAAGAAATTAGCTGGACAACTAAAAATATAGAAAAAAATTAGCCAGGCATGGTGGCGCATGCCTGTAGTCCCAGCTACTTGAGAGGCTGAGGCAGAAGGATTGCTTGAGCCCAGGAATTTGAGGTTGCTGTGAGCTAGGCTGATACCCTGGCACTCTAGCCTAGGCAACAGAGTGAGACTCTGTCTGAAAAAAAAAATCAGAAAGACACATCCAGAAGGAAAATGACTTAAAAACTTCTATGGGTAACAATTCTCAGAAACCTGAAAACTTCAAAGAATGTATGTACCAGACACTGTATATTGGACATGAAGTAACTCAACAGTTAGACCCTCTAATCTGCAAACAGAGTAGATGTTTAGTGAGGTTACATAGGAATTGTCATGGTTCCCTGATTCATCCCCCAAAGGGATCACTTTTCAGCTCAGACTCCAATCAGGATCATTTCAGGAAAAAGGCCATATGAAGCTACAGCACACAGCTCAGGCATGTAGGCTCAGGCATGCAGCAAAGACCCTCAAACCAGAGAACGAAGCATTTCCCCCAAAATAAAGATTTGGTACTTAGCATATTTTAGAACCATTTAACAATATTTAAAATAAATTTCAAACAAGTATAAAAGAAGAGACTGAGACTCAGAATTCTGATATAAAAACTCTGTTTCCCTTTGCATACTAGCAAAAGACAAAAATGGTGTGGTATAAGAGTAGCAATTTATTCTCAGCAAAACATAGGCAAAAGGAAGAAAAGGAATCCAGGCTGGATGACAAGAGAGAACATGCCCTTGGGGAAAATCTCTCTGGTCAAGGATGCTAGCCATAGTTTAAGGGAAAGAAGATTAGAAATTAGTACATGGACCCCATTACATAGTATCCATAGTTGTTGCATGACTTACGTTCAAGTTAACTTTTTTGAAAAGTCTATATAGTCATTATTCTGTAAGTGGGTTCAGTTTCAGTTGTTTTTAAATGTCTTTTTTAATGTCTCCTAAAATCCATTAAATAACTCCTTCAGATACTGTTAGGGATACCATTGGAAATAAAAAAGATCTTGTTCACCTATCACACTCAAGATTCTGTGCTCACAATCACCATCCAGGATTCCACAGAGGTTAGGGCTCACTCTCCTCCCTCTTAAAAGCAACTGAAAATGCTTTTGTGATTCACCAAGGACAATAGCTACTAACTCCCAAAGAAGAGTGAGGTTAGCAGTCCTCTCCCCGAGCTTCCTGTCCCTTCTGAGAGGAATCTACCCTTCCTAGAGCAAGTCCCTGGCACAACCACACCTCCCCAACCAGAGCATTTTAGCCAGTCAGTCCAGTAGCCCTGTACACCACAAGTTGAGCTGCCTTCACCACCTCTGCTACAGCTAGGTCAGGGTAGAAGCTGGGAATCTGAGTGCTTTTGTGCCTCTGGAGGATGAAAGCACTGGCACTTCCAAGAGAGGGAGGTGTGAGTGGCATGTACATGCCATAGCTGGCTGCCTCTGCCAATCTTATCAAGAAGAAGGTGCCCCTCCCATCACAGGCTCACAGTGCATCCACCCTTCACCTGTGAGCATTTTTCTGGAGCAGGAGATCACCCCACTCCTCACTATCACAGATAGCACCTGAACCCATGGAGGCTTGAAGGCAGCCAAATCTCAGCCTAATCTCAGTCTGGTTCCCCCAGAGCTCAAGGAAGCCATCCAGGTGCCTGGAAACTGAGTATCACCTAAACTAGCCCATCACCACTGGCACCTAAATACTCTCCCAGGGGTTTGAGGTCCAAGTGACCCAAATTGCCAACAATACCATAGCAAGTACCTACCTGCATGAGCCAAAAGTCAGTGTACCTGTCCTTCTCTACACTGAACAGCAGAATTCTCAGCAGAGGAGAACGGGGCACTGCAAAGCTATCTGATTTGAGCTGAGGGAAGAGATTCCAGATGAGAAGGAACAAACGTAAGAACTCTGACAACATGAAAAAACAAATTGTCTTGACATCCACAAAGGATCACACTAATGCTCTGGGAGTGATTCCAAACAAATGGAAATTTTCGAAGTGTAAGACGTGGAATTCAAAATATGGATTGCAAGTAAGCTCAATGGGATCAATGGGAAAGTTGAAAACCAACACAAAGAAACAAAAAAAAAATAATTCAGGACATGAATAAAAAATTTGCTGAAAAGATAGATTTTAAAAAAGACAAGAGTTTTAGGAAATGAAAGAGTCATTTGGGGAATTTCAAAATACAGTGGAAAATTTTAACAACAGACTAACCCAATCAGGAAAAAGGATTGCAAAGCTCAAGGATAAGGCTTTTGAATTAATTCAGTTAGTCAAAAGTAAAGCAAAAAGAGTCAACAGAAGTTAATAAAGTCTCTAAGAAATATGGGATTATGTAAAATGCCCAAACATAATAATTATACGTATCCTCGAAGCAGAAGAAAAGGCAAAAAGCGTGGATAACCTATTTGAGGGAATAATGGAGGAGAACTTTCCTTGTCTTGCTAGAGATTTAGACATCCAAATACAAGAAGATCAACAAATTCTTGGGAGATTAAAGGCAAATAAGATAACACCAAGGCACATGGTCATCACTATGACCAAAGTCAAAGTGAAGGAGAAAAATCCTACCAGCTGTGAGATAAAAGTATGAAATAACTTACAAAGGAAAACCCATCAGTCTAACAGCAGACTTCTCAGCAGAAACTTCACAAGCCAGAAGGGATTGTGTCCAATCTTCAGTTTTCTTAAACATAATAATTTTCACCCAAGAATTTTGTGTTCTATAATACTAAGTTTCATAAATGAAGAAGAAATAAAATCTTTCCCAGACAAGCAAACACTAAGGGAATTTGTCACCACTAGACCTGCCCAACAAGAAATGCTCAAAAATTCTCTAAACAATGAAAAGAAGTCAATACTCATTCATGTAAAAACATTCAAAAGTATAAATTCATGGCTCTTATAAAACAGTTACACAAGGAGGACTACAAAGCAACTAGATAACAATCAACATGATAACTGGAACAGTTTCTCAATTATTAATATTAACATTGATTATAAATAGTGTAAATGACCCACTCAATAGACATAGATTGATAGAATGGATGAAAATAACACAATCCAAAATAGTATCACATAGACTCAACATAAAGGGGTGGAAAAAAATATTCCATGTAAATGGAAACCAAAAGCATTCAAATCAACAACCATAAAAAAAGGGCAGAGATGGTCATTTTATAATTACAAAGGGATGAATTTGGCAAGAAGATTTAACAATCCTAAATATATATACACCTGACACCATAACTCCTAGATTCATAAACAAACACTATTAGACCTAAGATAAAAAAAAAAATAAACAACTTAATAATAGTGGGGACTTCAACACTTCACTCACATAAATAGACATATCATATAAGTAGAAAATCAACAAAATAACACTGTACTTAAATAGGGCTCTAGAACAAATGGACCTAACAGAACTTTACAGAATATTCTACCCCCAAACTATAGAATATACATTCTGTTCATCAGCACATGGAATGTTTTCCAAGACATACCATATCTTAGGATACAAAATAAGTCTCAGCAAATTTTAAAACATAGAAATCATACAAAGTATTTTCTCAGAGTACAGTGGAATAAAACTAGAAAGCAATTCCCAGAGAAACTCTCAAAACTACACAAATACATGGGAATTAAATAACCTGCTGCTGAACAATCTTTGAGTCAACAAAGAAATCAAGATGGAAATAAAAAAAATTTTAATTGGATGACAGCGGTGACAAGCTACTAAAATATCCCTAGAATACAGAAAAAGCAGTGCTAAAAGGGAAGTTAACATCACTAAATGCCTACACCAAAAATACAGAAAGATAATAAATTAACAACCTAATGTCACACTTCAGGAAACTAGAAAACCAAGAACAAACCAAACCCAAAGCTACCAGAGGAAAAGAAATAACGAAGATCAGAGGATACAAAATTGAACTCAAAAAAACAATACCAAGGATCAATGAAACAAAAAGTTGGTTCTTCAAGAAGATAAACAAAATTGTTAGACCACTAGCTAGATTAACTAAGAAGAGAATAGAGAGGATTCAGATAAGCTCATTCAGAAATGAAAACAGAGACATAGCTGATTACCACAGAAATACAAAAATATCATCCAAAGCTACTGTAAACATCTCTATGTACACACGCTCAAAAAGATAGAAGAAATGGATATATTTTTGAAAATACAACACTTTCCAAATTTGAATCAGGAAGAATAATGAATCCAGAACAGATCAATAATAAATAGTGAGATTGAATCAGTTCCAAAAAATTTCCCAACAAAACAAAGACCAGGACCAGATGGATTCACAGCCAAATTCTACCAGACCTACAAAGAACTTGTACCTGTCCTACTGAAGCCGTTCCATAACGTCAAGAAGGAGTGAATCTTCCTTAACTCATTCTGTGAAGCCAGTATCACTCTGAGGGAAATGAAACAACTAAAAAAGAAAACTACGGACTAATATCCCTATGAACACAGATACAAAAATCTTCAACAAAATGCTAGCAAACCAATCTAACAGCACATCAAAAAAATATTATTGATATACCATGATCAAGTGGGTTTCATCCCAGGGATGCAAGAATGGTTCGACATGCACAAATCAATAAATGTGATCCAACACATAAACAGAATTAAAACAAAATTTTTGTTTTAATTGATCATATCTACTGATATGATCATCTCAATAGATACAGGAAAAGCATTTGATAAAATCTAGCACCATTTCATGATGGAAAACCTTAATAAATGAGGCATGCAGGGATATGCCTCAAAATAATAAAAGTCATATATGACAAACCCATAGCCAACATCATACTCAATGAAGTAAAGTTGAAAACATTCCCCCTAAGAACTGTAACAAGAGAAAAATGCCCACTTTCATCACTTCTATTTAATATAGTACTGACTGGAAGGCCTAGCCAGAGTAATCAGGAAAGAGAAACAAAGGGTATCCAAATCAGAAAAGAGGAGGTCAAACTATCCCTGTTTGCAAACAATATGATCTTGAGACAATATGATTCTATACACTAATAACAGCCAAGCTAAGAATCAAATCACAAATTCTATACCATTTATAATAGCTGCAAAAAAATTAAAATATTTAGCAATATACTTAACCAATGAGGTGAAAGAGCTCTACAAGGAGAACTATAAAACACTAATGAAATAAATTATAAATGACACAATCAAATGGAAAAATATCCCATGCTTATGGATTGGAAGAATCATTAATGCTAAAATGTCCATACTATACAAAATGATTTACAGATTCAATGCAATCCCCATCAAAATACCAATGTCATGTGTCGCAAAACTAGAAAAAATAATCCCATAATACATACGGAATCAAAAAAGCCTGAATAGCCAAACCCATCCTAAGCAAAAAGAACAAATCTGGAGGTATCAGATTACCCAACTTTCAATTATACAGCAAGGCTATGGCAATGAAAACAGAATAGTACTGGTATAAAAGTAGACACATAGATCAATGGAACAGAGTAGAGAACCCAGAAATAAAGGAGATAGACAAATGACCAACATATGAAAAAATTCTCAACATCACTAATTATAAGGGAAATACAAATTAAAACCCCAATAAGATACCTCCTTACACCAGTCAGAATGGCCATTATTAAAACATTAAAAAAAAATACTAGATGTTGGCACAGATGAAGTGAAAAGGGAACAATTACACACTGTTAATGGGAATGTAAATTAGTATAACCTCCATGGAAAAAAGTATGGAGATTTATCAAAGAACTAAAAGTAGAAATACCATTTGATCCAACAATCCTACTACTGGATATCTACCCAGAGGAAAAGAAGTCATTATGTCAAAATTACACATGCCCTGATACGCTTATCACAGCATAATTCACAATTGCAAAGATATAGAATCAACCTAAATGCCAATTGACTGATGAATGGATAAGGAAATCATTGTATGTGTGTGTGTGTGTGTTTGTGTGTGTGTGCGCGCACGCGAGTGCGTGAATGCACCCATGCCATGGAATACTACTCACCCATAAAAAAGAATGAAATAATACCTTTTAGAGCAACTTGGATGGAACTGAAAGCCATAATCCTAAGTGAAGTATCTCAGGAACAGAAAAACAAATACTGTGTGTACTCACTTATAATTGGAAAATAAATGATGGGTTACACATACTCATACAAAGTGGTATAATATACTTTGGTTACTCACATGCGGGGAGCCTGAGAAGGGGTTAAGGGATCAAAATTTACCTATTTGGTACAATGAATGCTATTTGGGTGATAGGTACACTAAAAGCCCTGACTTCACCACTATACAATTCATTCATGTATCAAAAAACCACTCGTGCATCCTAAATCTAATGATAAGCAAGCAAAACAGAAAGAAAAGAGTTTCAATAATTAAAATAATATTCTGTGCTCAGAGTGTACCAGACAGGCAAGCAATCTGTCTTAGGTCAATGGCCCTAGAAGCAGAGCCTGAGACAAGGATCAAGTAGGAACATGCAGTTTCCTGGGAAAGCATTCTCACAAGAAACCTGTGAAGGAGGGAGGGTAGCAGGATAGAGCAAGGGGAGGAGACTGAGCAAGGATGTGGTCTTAGGCCTAGTCTGTCCTTGCCCTGATCTATAGAGGGGCTCTGGAGAAAAAAAAATCTACACCCCAGAGGCATCCCTTCTTAAGAAAAGAAAGTTTATACTCCCATAGCTCTGTGTGCCAGGTAGTTTCCCTCAGCCCAGGACAATATTCCAGAAAAGAAAAGTAGCTGTGAAACATGAGCAACTGAGATTCACAGAAGCTGAAAAGATGGGTGCTCCAGCCCAATACAGGGAAACTGGGAGAGGCACTACCATGTCTACTATACAGTCCCTTTGCTAGACAAAATGGGGCCAAGTGAGACAATATCCTATTACAGAATACTGTCTTATTTGGCCTCATCTTTCTCTATCAAAACTCTGTAATCACCATTGCTAGGCACACTTTATTCCAGCACCTTCAGACCCTTTAGGGCCCTTTGAGAATAGCTTCTCTACATGGAGCTAGATTCCAAATGCAACACAAACAAGAAACAGCAGCACCAATGCAACAGTATGAACAAATGCTATTAGATCAGCCTTTGATGCGATAGGGGATCATACAGGACTTGTCACTGAGCACTAGGAACCAGGGAAAATGAACCCAGAGAAAAATGAGACAGGAAAAAATACCTTGACAATTCCAAAATGAAGCAGGTTATTAACTATCAGACAGATCACATCTCTGGATTCAGATATATCCAATTGTATTCCCAGGTCTGTAAATTTAATGGTACTTTCAGACCTGCAGTCACCTCATTGGTTAAAATGCAATAATAATATGTTCCTTACATATCTGTGGGATGAGAAAATGTTTGAGGATTCCCCTCATGCAGCGTTTGGCTCATTGTGTACACAGCTCAATAATTGGTATTTGGAGGCCCCGCTCAGAAGATGGCGGATGAGAAACACCGCCAGACAGAGTGTCTCTGAAGAAAAGACAGATTCTAGCAGAAATTAGAAGAAAGAAGCAAGAAGACGAGCCTACATCGGATGAGGGTCGGCAGGAGGAGTACCTGAGACCACGGGAGACTCCACGGGAGGAGGTCGCGGAGGAGAACTGGAGGCTGGGACCCCCGGAGCAGCCCGGAGACCAGCGGGAAGGGTAGGTGGATCTGCCGTTTCCCCTCCCCTGCATCCCGGACTGCTGGTGGGCTCCCCAGCAAGCGGAGGGACCTGCGGACACCAGCCCAGTGACGGCTGCTGCCAGTGAGCGGTAAGCCAGTAGCGGACGAGGCGCCGGGCTCCCGACTCCCTCGGGGCACCTCCGTGTGCACAGACCCGAGCCGCGCCGCAGACGCCATATTGCCTCCTCCTCCCCTCGCCCGGCCCTACCGGCGGCTACCCAGAGAGACAGAGAGACAATATGGCCACCAACCAGAGGCACCTCCAGGGAACGGGACCTTCCCTTTTGGGGCCCTATAACAGCTGACTAAGGGGAACTCAGACTGTGAGCTCTCTGCCCGCCAGCCCTCCCAGGTGCTGCTGGCACGGTGATCCAAGGAGAATGGGGCAGAGCCTGAGGTTGAGAGACATAGACCCAGTTTGGGCTACCTGTGGGTGAATTGGGACAGGCACGCGTCTCCCTGGTGGGGATAAAGTTTGAACTCTGGGACCCAGAGGTCAGACCTGCAGACCACATCCCGTGCACCGAGGCCTCGCATTGCCCGGGGCACAGAAGGGATATACATGAACAGCCTGCTGAGGTGTGTGTGCCTTCAGGGGCAGATCAGCATCCTAGAGGGCAACCCTCCCCCCAAAGGGAGGCTGTGCGCCCAGCCCAGGTGGCGTTCCTGCGCAGGGAACCTCCCCGCCGGCATCACAGCCAGGGGAGGCCTGGTGGCGTGTGGTCTGGCCTGCTGACAGAGGCCTAGGAGTATCTGCGGAGTTGGGGACGGTGGAAAGAGGCCAGGCCCGCTCCAGACTGCGGGTCTCGGACAGCCCCAGCCCCACACACAGACTCTGACTGAGCAGGGCCATTCCAGCCCCTCCCTGTCATCTTTGCCTGGAAGCAGAGAACAGAACTTTGACACCTGCTGACGACATTGGTGGTGCCTGAGGGCGGGGTTACCCAACTCAGCTCCGCCCAAACTCTCCCCTAGACCAGTCCTCACTGAAGGGGAGAAAAGGACACACCTGGAAGTTCCAGGGCCCCACCCACCACCTGAGGCACTAGAGTTCTCTCTTCAGGAACAAGAGCTGATAACAGGACACAAAAACAACAGTAGCCTGTTCCTCCAAGCAAGCGCCACCTACTGACAGGGAGAGCATCCTGCACACCCTTTTCACGACACCTACTGACTCATTATACCGAGAGTGGTCGAATCTCACCCACAGACACCACCTACCGGCTCAGAAACTAAACAAGGCGTGT